>WNGS01167963.1:72139-87336 GCA_020271785.1 Procambarus virginalis | reverse complement strand
TTTTTTTCTTTTGTTGCTTATGTATGACTGACATTACATCTGCCGAGAGAGACTGCAATACCACCCATTTCTCTCATCACATTATATATATATATTTATATATATATATATATATATATATATATATATATATATATGAAAATGTCAACCTGTTCGATGTTGGGAGGAAGAGATGGAGTCGACACGGAGGGGGGAGGGGGGGGGAGGTAGGGCAGATGGGAGGGGAAGAGAGAGACAAGAGAGGGAGTGGAGAGACAAGGGAGGAGGGGGAAGAGAGGCGAAAAGGGTGAAGGGTAGGGGAAGAGGAGAAGTGAAGATGGGAGGAAAAAGGGGTACGTGAGGAGAGGGGGAAAGAGGTAATGGGGTGATGGGGGAGACATACTATGCCAGCTCCATCAGGAGCCCTCTCCTATTATATATATATATATATATATATATATATATATATATATATATATATATACATATATATATATATATATATATATATATATATATATATATATATGTGTATATATATATATGTGTATATATATATATGTGTATATATATATATGTATATATTATATATATATATATATATATATATTATATATATATATAGGTGTATATATATATGTATATATATATATATATGTATATATATATATATATATATATATATATATATATACATACATATATATATATATATATATATATATATATATATATATATATATATATATATATATATATATATAATCTGCACACATGCTTCAATGGAAGCAAAAATGACTTTCCTCCTCACATGTTGTGTACCAGTTGCAAGATAATTGGTGTTTCCCCTCGCCCTTGGATCACCAGACTATTACACCTGCTGCTGCTGCTGCTGCTGCTGCTGCTGCTGCTCCTGCTGCTGCTGCTGCTGCTGCTCCTGCTGCTGCTGCTGCTGCTGCTGCTGCTGCTCCTGCTGCTGCTCCTGCTGCTGCTGCTGCTGCTGCTGCTCCTGCTGCTGCTGCTGCTGCTGCTGCTCCTGCTGCTGCTGCTGCTGCTGCTCCTGCTGCTGCTGCTGCTCCTGCTGCTGCTGCTGCTGCTCCTGCTGCTGCTGCTGCTGCTGCTGCTGCTGCTCCTGCTGCTGCTGCTGCTGCTGCTGCTGCTGCTGCTGCTGCTCCTGCTGCTGCTGCTGCTGCTGCTGCTGCTGCTCCTGCTGCTGCTGCTGCTGCTGCTGCTGCTGCTGCTCCTGCTGCTGCTGCTCCTGCTGCTCCTGCTGCTGCTGCTGCTGCTGCTCCTGCTGCTGCTGCTGCTGCTGCTGCTGCTGCTCCTGCTGCTGCTGCTGCTGCTGCTCCTGCTGCTGCTGCTGCTGCTGCTGCTGCTGCTGCTGCTGCTGCTGCTCCTGCTGCTGCTGCTGCTCCTGCTGCTGCTGCTGCTGCTGCTGCTGCTGCTGCTGCTGCTGCTGCTGCTGCTGCTCCTGCTGCTGCTGCTCCTGCTGCTGCACCACCACCAAGGGTGAGTTAACTCCCCGCCCACATAACTAACACTCTGCCAACTCTGGCTATGTGCTAATTACATCAGAGATGATCTTCCCCTTCTCACTACTGCTGATATTGCCTTTACATTGATCCTGACAGTGTTTCACCAAGTGACTTTGTAACATTAGCAAGTCTTACAACAATGACAACAATTACGACGTATTATTTATAATATTGTACCTGGAGTTATTCTGCAGATATTTTATGTTGACAAAACTATTAGTCTGAGTTATGGGTGTATGTTAGTCCCCCTTACACCTTATACTTGGTTATCTTAAGTGTTGGGTGAATGTTAGTCCCCCCTTACACCTTATACGTGGTTATCTTAAGTGTTGGGTGTATGTTAGTCTCCCCTTACACCTTATACGTGGTTATCTTAAGTGTTGGGTGTATGTTAGTCCCCCCCTTACACCTTATACTTGGTTATCTTAAGTGTTGGGTGTATGTTAGTCTCCCCTTACACCTTATACTTGGTTATCTTAAGTGTTGGGTGTATGTTAGTCTCCCCTTACACCTTATACTTGGTTATCTTAGGTGTTGGGTGTATGTTAGTCTCCCCCTTACACCTTATACTTGGTTATCTTAGGTGTTGGGTGTATGTTAGTCTCCCCCTTACACCTTATACTTGGTTATCTTAAGTGTACAGTTTTGCCAATACAATATTAACTCTTTTTCTGTGAGTTCAACTTGAGCAATCGTGTTATCATTAGTTAAGTGTGCACCTTAACGCCAGTTATCATGAGTTATTATGTGAGTACCTTAGTACCAGTTGTACACCAGCTGTGAGTTGGTGGGAGTACAGTGAGTATTAGTACAAGAGAAGGCATTGTACCTGGTTGATGGGGTTCTGGGAGTTCTTCTACTCCCCAAGCCCGGTCCGAGGCCAGGCTCGACTTGTGAGAGTTTGGTCCACCAGGCTGTTGCTTGGAGCGGCCCACAGGCCCACATACCCACCACAGCCCGGTTGGTCCGGCACTCCTTGAAGAAAATAGTCCAGTTTTCTCTTGAAGATGTCCACGGTCCAAAACCAGTCCAGATTCCCGGTGGAGGAGATTTCAGCAAATTCAACTTCGACAATAAACAGATAAACTGGGAGCAAATAAACCAGGACTTCACAGAAATAAACTGGGAAGAACAGCTAGGAAATGCGAACCTGGACCAGTGCCTGGAAAAAATAAGCTCAGTAGCACTAGAAATATGTACAAACCGCATCCCCCTAAGAAAAAAGAGGAAGAGATGCAGACTGGAACGAGAACGTCGTTCCCTATATAGGCGAAGAAAACGAATCGCGGTACAACTTGAGAGTCGCACCCTATCTCAGGAACGGCGAAGAAGGTTAGGTAGCGAAATAGGAAAAATTGAACTCAAGCTACAAGAATCATACAAAACGCAGGAGAGGGAAAGAGAGCAAAAGGCCATCAGTGAAATAGAGAGAAACCCGAAATATTTTTTCTCCTGTGCAAAATCAAGATCGAAAACCACATCTAGTATCGGGCCCCTGCGAAAGGAAGATGGAACTTTCACTGATGACAACAAAGAAATGAGCGAGCTACTGAGGAAGCAGTACGACTCGGTTTTCAGCGAGCCATTAAACGCACTAAAGATCGGTAACCCAAATGAATTTTTCATGGATATGATACCAACATCAAATCATATATCAGACGTCACCTTATCCCCCCTGGACTTTGAAGAAGCCATAAGCAGTATGCCTATGCACTCTGCACCAGGCCCGGATTCTTGGAACTCCATATTCATCAAGAACTGCAAAAAACCACTATCGCAGGCCCTCCACATTCTGTGGAGACAAAGTCTAGATACTGGCGTTATTCCCGATATACTAAAAACAGCAGAGATAGCACCACTTCATAAAGGAGGAAATAAGGCAGAGGCAAAAAATTACAGACCGATAGCTTAACATCGCACATCATTAAAATCTTTGAGAGAGTGCTAAGAAGTAAGATCACAAAATACATGGAATCACAGCATCTCCATAACCCCGGACAACATGGTTTCAGAACAGGGCGCTCTTGCCTGTCGCAGTTGCTGGACCACTATGATATGGCATTAGATGCTATGGAAGACAAACAAAACGCTGATGTAATTTACACAGATTTCGCAAAAGCTTTTGATAAATGTGACCATGGTGTTATTGCACATAAAATGCGTTCAAAAGGAATTACCGGAAAATAGGCAGATGGATCTACAATTTCCTGACCAACAGAACCCAATGTGTAATAGTCAACAAAATAAAATCCAGCCCATCAACCGTTAAGAGCTCAGTCCCCCAGGGTACTGTGCTTGCTCCAGTACTTTTTCTCATCCTCATATCGGACATAGACAAGAACACAACCTATAGCACTGTATCATCCTTTGCAGATGACACTAGGATCTTCATGAGAGTAGGCAACATAGAGGACACGGCAAACCTCCAGTCAGATGTAGATCAGGTCTTTCTATGGGCTACAGAAAATAATATGGTGTTTAACGAAGATAAGTTCCAGCTCATGCGCTATGGAAAAAATGAAAATATAAAAACGGAAACCACGTACAAAACTCAGGCAAATCATAACATAGCACGAAAAGGCAATGTAAAGGATTTGGGTGTACTCATGTCGGAAGACCTTACCTTTAAAGAACACAATAAAGTGGCCGTCACAACTGCACGAAAAATGACAGGTTGGATAACAAGAACTTTTCACACTAGAGATGCTATACCGATGATGATACTTTTCAAAACGCTGGTGCTCTCTAGAGTGGAGTACTGCTGCACAATGACAGCCCCTTTCAAAGCTGGAGAAATTGCTGACCTGGAGAGCGTGCAGAGATCCTTTACTGCTAGAATCCACTCGGTAAAACATCTAAACTATTGGGACCGACTAAAGAGCCTAAATCTGTACTCCCTTGAGCGCAGGCGGGAGAGATACATAATAATTTACACATGGAAAATATTAGAGGGGCTGGTCCCAAACCTGCACACAGAAATAACATCACATGAGACCAGAAGACATGGCAGGATGTGCAGAATACCCCCGTTGAAAAGCAGAGGTGCAACTGGTACTCTGAGAGAGAACTATCAACATCAGAGGCCCGAGACTGTTCAACACGCTTCCACTACACATAAGGGCATAACTGGCAAACCCCTCACAGTGTTCAAGAGAGAACTGGATAAGCACCTCCAAAGGATACCTGATCAACCAGGCTGTGACTCGTACGTCAGGCTGCGAGCAGCCGCGTCCAACAGCCTGGTTGATCAGTCCAGCAACCAGGAGGCCTGGTCGATGACCGGGCCGCGGGGACGCTAAGCCCCGAAAGCACCTCAGGGTAAGGTATACTCAAGGTATACGGTTGTTCCGGCAATATTTCTTATAGTCGCTGGGAGGACGTTGAACAACCGCGGACCTCTGATGTTTATACAGTGTTCTCTGATTGTGCCTATGGCACCTCTGCTCTTCACTGGTTCTATTCTGCATTTTCTTCCATATCGTTCACTCCAATACGTTGTTATTTTACTGTGTAGATTTGGGACCTGGCCTTCCAGTATTTTCCACGTGTATATTATTTGGTATCTCTCTCGTCTCCTTTCTAGTGAGTACATTTGGAGAGCTTTGAGACGATCTCAATAATTTAGGTGCTTTATTTATTTATATATATATATATATATATATATATATATATATATTATGATATTATATGCAGAATAACCCATGTGAAAACATAGAAATGCTTAACGCGTTTTCGGCTAATTCGCCTTCATCAGAGCAAAGAAGATCTCATATTATTTGCTCTGATGAAGGCGCAATTAGCCGAAACGCGTTAAGCATTTTCTATTTTTACATGTGGTTATTCTGCATACTGGATCAGTGTTTTTTGTTCATTGTTGCATATATATATATATATATATATATATATATATATATATATTATATATATATAGATATATATCATATATATATAATATATAATATACAAGAAGGTACATTGGGATTGTGAGGATACATAGCATAGTAATTACAATCTTGTAAAGCCACTAGTACGCGCAGCGTTTCGGGCAGATCCTTAATCTAAGAAAATTTTAAGTAGGTCAATACTTGCAAAATTTATAAAAAGGATAAAAGTTACATAGCAAGAAAAAAATAAAAGATGAGAGAAAATTGTAGGTATATTAAAGCACATAGGCAGCTCAGAATGATTGCAATGACAGCTTGAATGGCAGTTTAACAAAACTAGCAGGCACAATACAGCATATGGCTAGCACATAAAAGAAGACAGCAATGAACACAATGATAAAGTTGTTTGGGTTAAGTACATAAAGATTGGGAGATTGGGTAACACTAGATACAGAGCAAATTTAAAGCTCAGTGTAGGAAACTACGAAGATGAAATTAGGTACTTTTGGTTTTGTTTTTAAATGAGGCAAAAGTTTGACAGCTTTTCAATTCACTAGGGAGTGAGTTCCATAGACTAGGTCCCTTAATTTGCATAGAGTGTTTACAAGATTAAGTTTGACCCTGGGGATATCAAAGAGATATTTATTTCTGGTGTGGTGATAATGGGTCCTATTACATCTGTCCAGGGAGAGTTTCAGAGCAGGATTTGCATTTAAGAACAGGGTTTTGTAAATGTAGTTGACACAAGAGAATGTGTGGAGGGAGTTAATATTTAGCAAGTTAAGGGATTTAAACAAGGGAGCTGAGTGTTGTCTGAAAGCAGACACTGAGTTTGTTATTATTCTGATGTTTGTGTCTGAGTTGTTATTATTCTGATAGCAGATTTTTGCTGGGTGATGATGGGCTTAAGGTGGTTTGCAGCGGTAGACCCCCATGCACAGATACCATAATTAAGATAAGGATAGATTAGTGCATAATATAATGAGAGGAGAGCAGAGTTAGGAACATAATATCTTATTTTGGAGAGTATACCAACTGTCTTAGAGACTTTCTTAGTTATGTGTTGAATGTGGGTGCTGAAGTTGAGTCTCTTGTCTAGGAATAGGCCAAGAAACTTGCCATCATTTTTATTACTGATGTTAATGTTGTCTATCTGTAGCTGAATTGCATTTGATGATTTGCTTCCAAATAAGATGTAGCAGGTCTTTTCGATGTTTAGCGTTTGTTGGTTGACATCCATAAGTGGACCTTTTTTAATTCATTATTCACAACATTATTTAATGTATGTGGGTTGGGGTCTGAACAGATGAGGTAGTATCATCAGCAAACAATATAGGTTAAGAATATTAGAGACATTAGGCAGATCATTTATATATATAAGAAATAGAAGAGGTCCTAAGATGGTGCCACAGGTAATTGGTAGAGTGGAAGAAGTTGTATCATTGATGGTTACACATTGGTGTCTGTCACTAAGATAGGATCGGATGTAGTCAAGGGCAAGGCCTCGGATTCCATAATGCTGGAGTTTAAGTAAGAGGTAGTTGTGATTAACAGTATCAAAGGCTTTTCTTAGGTCAATGAAGAGTCCAATCGGAAACTCATTTTTGTCAAGGCTGAGTAGATTACGTCAAGGAGACTAATGATTGCATCGTTGGTGCTCTTTTGGGACCGGAAGCCAAACTGGCAGGGGCTGATTATATTGGAATTTACGAGGGAGGAATAGAGCTGTTTGTAGATAATTTTTCAAATATTTTTGATAGAATGGGTAGGTTTGATATTGGTCTATAATTGTTTATGTCCGCCGGATTGCCTCCTTTATGGACTGGCGTTACTCTTGCATCTTTAAGAATATCAGGGAAGGTATGACACTCTATAGATTTGTTGAACAGTAGAGCTATGGATGGCGCAAGGGCATGGGAGGCGCTCTTGTATACAATGGACGGAATTTCACTGGTGTTCCCTGCCTTGGTTTTTAGAGAGTGTATGATGGACACAACATCTGCCGGGCTGATTGGTGAAAGGAGAAGAGAGTTTGGATAGCTGCCTGAGAGATATGTGTTAATATGTGTCTGAGTCTGTGGGATTTTACTGGCAAGATTAGCACCAACCGATGAAAATAAGCTATTAAATTCATTTGCCATTTCTAAATCAGTTGACGGTGTATACTCATCCTTGTAGAGTTTTATTTGGTTATGTGAGTGTTGTTTAGTTCCTAGGATACTAGAGATTGTTTTCCATGTGCTTTTCATGTTGCCTTTTGCTTCATTGAATCTATTCACATAATATGCAAGTTTTGCCTTTCTTATGATAAAGGTAAACATTGATGAGTACCTTTTAACTACTTCCTTTGAAACTAGGCCAATCCTAAGTTTCTTTTCATATTCATGTTTCTTGTTGATTGAGTTGAGAATGCCACTTGTGAGCCATGGATTGTTTAATCTTTTGTCAGTTACTTGCTTGGTAAGAAGGGGACAATGAAGGTTGTAGAGGCTTAGAGTTTTGGAGAGGAAGAGCTTAGCTAATGAGTTTATATCCTGGGTATTATTGGATTCAGAATCCCCGTTAATATTGTGAAGTGCATTTGCAAGATTGCCTAAAGCTGATTCACTGTGTAACCTGAATGAAAGTTTCTTGCTTTTTGGTGGTGTTATGTCCATGTTCGCTATGAGAAAGGTAGGATAGTGGTCAGTTGTTATGTCGTAGATTATACCAGATGCAAGGGGAGCTGTTATGTTTGTCCATATGTGGTCCAAGGTAGTGGCTGATGTTTGAGTGACTCGGGTAGGTATCGCGTCGCGTCTATGCGTGCCGTATATGTTCTCTGTACTCCCTCTATTTCAACAATCTCTCCTGCTCTGAAGGGGGAAGTGAGTACTGAGCAGTACTCGATACTGACATCAGGCGGGCTGTCCGCCTTGCTGACACGATGTGTGGGTGTTGGCAGCTAAACTAAGCTGGCTCCCTCTTGTCAGTGAGCTGAATGTGTGAGAGAGGTTCTTCGCGTGTGTTTCAGTATATGTGGATGTCTATGTTGTTGTGTTGGAATGTTGTGTGTCAGCCATATACACACACACACACACTGGCGATTATTCCCCCCCCCCCCCGCAACTCCGCCCCCTCCGCACACCGCTCCCTCACTCACCCCTCCCTCACTCACCCCTCCCTCACTCACCCCTCCCTCACTCACCCCTCCCTCACCCCTCCCTCACTCACCCCTCCCCTCCCCCCCCCTCCCTGACTTCTTCAACTCCAAACTTGACCCCAGTGTCGGGGGCACAACCCGAGGCGGCAAGAGCGGGCCCCAATCAGCGAGAGAAAAGCCATCCCTTCCAATCCTGTGGGTTTAGACACATGCCAATCACCTATCAAGAGCAGGGCCCAGGCAGGGTTAGGCCAGGGGGATGGCAGGCAGAGGAAAACGAGCCTTGAGGCCTGGTGGCGGAGGGGCGGTGACTCGCAACTTGCTGGGTCTGGGAGGAACGTGATTCCAATACTGATTAAATTTGAATGTATAGCGGCCCGAAGCGACTACCTGAACCTTGAATACAGTGACGCTCACCGCGGATACAACCAGCAGGGTAATGTATTTGACGAACCCCGTGCTCATCAAATACATTGATATACATCAACGTCAAAGCTTACAAGTTATATAATCAAACAACACTAATTCTCTTTATTAATATTCAGTTGATCTAAATATTACACAAAATATTAACGATCACAATTAAAGGAAGTTTTTCTTGTAATTAAAACAATGAATTTATGAAATTGATAAATAATGCTACGAGAAATAACGGTAATTATAAATCAATTTAATTCTGGCAGCACAATGTGTGTATGTTTGGTGTGAGTACAGGTGTGGAGCCAGGTGTGTAGTGGTAGGTTTGGACCCATTTGTAGTGCTGAGGAGCCAGGTATGTAGTGGTAGGTCTAGGCCCCATGTGTAGTGCTGAGGGGCCAGGTGTGTAGTGGTAGGTCTAGGCCCCATGTGTAGTGCTGAGGGGCCAGGTGTGTAGTGGTAGGTCTAGGCCCCATGTGTAGTGCTGAGGGCCAGGTGTGTAGTGGTAGGTCTAGGCCCCATGTGTAGTGCTGAGGGGCCAGGTGTGTAGTGGTAGGTCTAGGCCCCATGTGTAGTGCTGAGGGGCCAGGTGTGTAGTGGTAGGTCTAGGCCCCATGTGTAGTGCTGAGGGGCCAGGTGTGTAGTGGTAGGTCTAGGCCCCATGTGTAGTGCTGAGGGGCCAGGTGTGTAGTGGTAGGTCTAGGCCCCATGTGTAGTGCTGAGGGGCCAGGTGTGTAGTGGTAGGTCTAGGCCCCATGTGTAGTGCTGAGGGGCCAGGTGTGTAGTGGTAGGTCTAGGCCCCATGTGTAGTGCTGAGGGGCCAGGTGTGTAGTGGTAGGTCTAGGCCCCATGTGTAGTGCTGAGGGGCCAGGTGTGTAGTGGTAGGTCTAGGCCCCATGTGTAGTGCTGAGGGGCCAGGTGTGTAGTGGTAGGTCTAGGCCCCATGTGTAGTGCTGAGGGGCCAGGTGTGTAGTGGTAGGTCTAGGCCCCATGTGTAGTGCTGAGGGGCCAGGTGTGTAGTGGTAGGTCTAGGCCCCATGTGTAGTGCTGAGGGGCCAGGTGTGTAGTGGTAGGTCTAGGCCCCATGTGTAGTGCTGAAAGGCCAGGTGTGTAGTGGTAGGTCTAGGCCCCATGTGTAGTGCTGAGGAGCCAGGTGTGTAGTGGTATACCTGGAGAGGGTTCTAGAAGTTCTACTCCCCGAGCCCGGCCAAATGTACTCACTAAAAAGCAGACGAGAGAGATACCAAATAATATACACCTGGAAGATACTGGAGGGCCAAGTACCAATCTGCACAGTAAAATAACAACGTACTGGAGTGAACGATATGGAAGAAAATGCAGAATAGAACCAGTGAAGAGCAGAGGTGCCATAGGCACAATCAGAGAACACTGTATAAACATCAGAGGTCCGCGGTTGTTCAACGTCCTCCCAGCGACTATAAGAAATATTGCCGGAACAACCGTGGACATCTTCAAGAGAAAACTAGATTTATTCCTCCAAGGAGTGCCGGACCAACCGGGCTGTGGTGGATATGTGGGCCTGCGGGCCCACATATCGCTCCAAGCAACAGCCTGGTGGATCAAGCTCTCAACTCAAGCCTGGCTTCAGGCCGGGCATGGGGAGTAAAACTCCCAGAAGCCTGTCCAGGTTCATATATAAAATGGAATCAAATCACACTATAGAATTAAAAAGGAATGTAAGGTTTAGTAGTAATCATGTCAGAAGACCTTACCTTTACACAGCACAATAAAGTAGCTGTCACGATTGCAAGAAACGACAGGTTGGATAACAAGGACCTTCCAAACAAGAGATGTCATACCAATGATGATACTTCTCAAGACACAAGTGCTCTCTAGGGTGGACTATTGTTTGATATTAACAACCTCATTCAGGGCCGGAGAAATTGTTGACCAAGAGAGCGTGTAAAGATCGTTTACCGCTATATCCTCTCTGTATCTCCCTCAATTTGAGCGATGTGTCCTGTTCTGACGGGAGAAGTGAGTACGGAGCAGTACTCAAGACGGGACAGTACCAGTGACTTGAGAAGTAGAGAACAAGGATGACATCCGGGAGCCGGTGGACAGAAGCGGGAGCGGACAGAACATTGGACGCGTGATCCTGTGGTCCCGGGTTGTGGGCGCCGGCCAGAAACAATGGGCAGAGTTTCTTTCACCCTGATGCACCTGTTCCCTAGCAGTAAATAGGTACCTGGGAGTTAGTGACCTGTCACGGGCTGCTTCCTGGGCCTGGAGGCCTGGTCGAGGACCGGGCCGCGGGGACACTAAGCCCCGAAATCATCTCAAGATAACCTCCCTCTCTCCTGCTACACGACCTCATAATGGTCCAGGGACGACCAAACCGTCGCCGTTTGTCCACTTTCTGATGAGTAGTTCGGTCCTCAGCCCCGTTGTGACTCATCATCATCAGCCCCGTTGTGACTCATCATCATCAGCCCCGTTGTGACTCATCATCATCAGCCCCGTTGTGACTCATCATCATCAGCCCCGTTGTGACTCATCATCATCAGCCCCGTTGTGACTCATCATCATCAGCCCCGTTGTGACTCATCATCAGCACCGTTGTGACTCATCATCAGCCCCGTTGTGACTCATCATCATCAGCCCCGTTGTGACTCATCATCAGCACCGTTGTGACTCATCATCAGCCCCGTTGTGACTCATCATCAGCCCCGTTGTGACTCATCATCATCAGCCCCGTTGTGACTCATCATCAGCACCGTTGTGACTCATCATCAGCCCCGTTGTGACTCATCATCATCAGCCCCGTTGTGACTCATCATCAGCACCGTTGTGACTCATCATGAGCCCCGTTGTGACTCATCATGAGCCCCGTTGTGACTCATCATGAGCCCGTTGTGACTCATCATGAGCCCCGTTGACTCATCATGAGCCCCGTTGTGACTCATCATGAGCACCGTTGTGACTCATCATGAGCCCCGTTGACTCATCATGAGCACCGTTGTGACTCATCATGAGCCCCGTTGTGACTCATCATGAGCCCCGTTGTGACTCATCATGAGCACCGTTGTGACTCATCATGAGCCCCGTTGTGACTCATCATGAGCCCCGTTGACTCATCATCATCAGCACCGTTGTGACTCATCATGAGCACCGTTGTGACTCATCATGAGCACCGTTGTGACTCATCATGAGCACCGTTGTGACTCATCATGAGCCCCGTTGTGACTCATCATGAGCCCCGTTGTGACTCATCATGAGCCCCGTTGTGACTCATCATGAGCACCGTTGTGACTCATCATGAGCACCGTTGTGACTCATCATGAGCACCGTTCTGACTCATCATGAGCCCCGTTCTGACTCATCATGAGCCCCGTTCTGACTCATCATGAGCACCGTTGTGACTCATCATGAGCACCGTTGTGACTCATCATCATCAGCACCGTTGTGACTCATGAGCCCCGTTGTGACTCATCATGAGCCCCGTTGTGACTCATCATGAGCACCGTTGTGACTCATCATGAGCCCCGTTGTGACTCATCATGAGCACCGTTGTGACTCATCATGAGCCCCGCTGTGACTCATCATGAGCACCGTTGTGACTCATCATGAGCCCCGTTGTGACTCATCATGAGCCCCGTTGTGACTCATCATGAGCCCCGTTGTGACTTATCATGAGCCCCGTTGTGACTCATCATGAGCCCCGTTGTGACTCATCATGAGCCCCGTTGTGACTCATGAGCCCCGTTGTGACTCATCATGAGCACCGTTGACTCATCATCAGCACCGTTGTGACTCATCATGAGCCCCGTTGTGACTCATCATGAGCCCCGTTGTGACTCATGAGCACCGTTGTGACTCATCATCAGCCCCGTTGTGACTCATCATCAGCCCCGTTGTGACTCATCATGAGCCCCGTTGTGACTCATGAGCACCGTTGTGACTCATCATCAGCCCCGTTGTGACTCATGAGCACCGTTGTGACTCATCATCAGCCCCGTTGTGACTCATCATCAGCCCCGTTGTGACTCATCATGAGCCCCGTTGTGACTCATGAGCACCGTTGTGACTCATCATCAGCCCCGTTGTGACTCATCATCCCTCGACCACCAAGGTTATGGTGAGTCACCTCATCATTGTGATGAGTGGCGCTGTAACTGCTCGGCGGAGGTCCACCAGCACCGTTCACGGCCTCACACACCTGTCTCCCCGGACCCTTATACCTGTTGCAGGTGTGTAGCAGTAAGGCGAGGCTTGTGTATACATCTCTCTCATGACGGGAGCTGTGGGCAACGACAGGTGTGTGCCGAGGTGGTGGTGAGGCAGGTGTGTGCCGTGGTGGTGGTGAGGCAGGTGTGTGCCGTGGTGGTGGTGAGGCAGGTGTGTGCCGTGGTGGTGGTGAGGCAGGTGTGTGCCGTGGTGGTGGTGAGGCAGGTGTGTGCCGTGGTGGTGGTGAGGCAGGTGTGTGCCGTGGTGGTGGTGAGGCAGGTGTGTGAAAAACAATGTACCACACACCAGGCTAGCAACCCCAGTGTTGGGTTGTAATTCCCCCGTGCACCGGGGTGCACCGGGTCCACCGGGGTCCACCCGGGGTCCACCGGGGTCCACCGGGTCCACCGGGGTCCACCCGGGGTCCCCCCGGGGTCCACGGGTCCACCGGGGTCCACCCGGGGTCCACCGGGGTCCACCGGGGTCCACCGGGGTCCACCCGGGGTCCACCCGGGGTCCACCGGGTCCACGGGGTCCACCGGGGTCCACCGGGGTCCACCGGGGTCCACCCGGGTCCACCCGGGTCCACCGGGGTCCACCGGGGTCCACCCGGGGTCCACCGGGGTCCTCCCGGGGTCCACCGGGGTCCACCGGGGTCCACCCGGGGTCCACCCGGGTCCTCCCGGGGTCCACCAGGGTCCACCGGGGTCCACCCGGGGTCCACCCGGGTCCTCCTGGGGTCCACCAGGGTCCACCCGGGGTCCTCCTGGGGTCCACCAGGGTCCTCCTGGGGTCCTGGGGTCCACCGGGGTCCACAGGGCTCCATTGGGGTCCACAGGGCTCCATTGGGGTCCACAGGAATCCACGGGCTCCATCGGGGTCCACCGGGGTCCACAGGGGTCCACCGGGGGTCCACCGGGGGTCCACGGGGGTCCACAGGGGTCCACCGGGGGTCCACAGGGGTCCACCGGGGGTCCACAGGGGTCCACAGGATCCACAGGGCTCCATCGGGGTCCACAGGGTTCCACGGGGGTCCACAGGGTCCACGGGGGTCCACAGGATCCACAGGGCTCCATCGGGGTCCACAGGGGTCCACGGGGGTCCACAGGGGTCCACGGGGGTCCACAGGGGTCCACCGGGGGTCCACAGGGATCCACAGGGGTCCCCCGGGGGTCCACAGGGGTCCACCGGGGGTCCACAGGGGTCCACCGGGGGTCCACAGGGATCCACAGGGCTCCATCGGGGTCCACAGGGGTCCACCGGGGGTCCACAGGGGTCCACGGGGGTCCACAGGGATCCACAGGGCTCCATCGGGGTCCACAGGGGTCCACCGGGGGTCCACAGGGGTCCACCGGGGGTCCACAGGGATCCACAGGGCTCCATCGGGGTCCACAGGGGTCCACCGGGGGTCCACCGGGTCCACAGGGGTAAAAATGATTATATCAAATAATAACCAATAACATTTATACCAATTTATACCATGTATCTTATGTTATGGATGATTATGTATCTTATGGTTGATTATGTATCTTATGGTTGATTATGTATCTAATGGTTGATTATGTATCTTACGGTTGATTATGTATCTTATGGTTGATTATGTATCTTACGGTTGATAATGTATCTTATGGTTGATTATCTTATGATTGATTACGTATCATGCGTGTATACTCAACCGGAAGAACTTCGTAATAAATGTCAACAAATAATGTTTAACTCAAATATAATGCTCAAATAAATCGGTAAACCCATATAACTACTTGTGTGTTGGTAACCTGTAACCGGTTTCCAGAGTGTCGCCGTTCTCCAAGCCCGGCTTGGGGACATGCTTGTTTGTTGGTACAATAACTTGATCGTTCAGGCTGTTGCTTGCAGTGGCCACAACGGTCAATAGCCATGACGTGTGTGGCTCCCGGTATGTTGAAGTCATTACATTAAGACGCGTGTTGTCAGAGCCACAAAGACCACACCATAAAATACGTCACAAACTGACATCATCAGACTGCATCATGGCCACACATTTCTGCACCACCAAAACTTTTGATGCAACAT
>WNGS01167960.1:99497-110001 GCA_020271785.1 Procambarus virginalis | reverse complement strand
AGTATTCAAAATATCCAAAACATCCCAAATTCGACACCTACGTCATATTTGGAGCCAAATTCTTAAACTTGCTAAAACACAATATTATTCGAAATTCTAAGATTTGTAGGCCAAATCACATATCGTGTGAAAACCTGTTAATCGTATTTACATATTAGTAAATTTGTGTGATTTTACCTAAAATCACACAACACGAAAAACTTCCTAGTTTGATTGATTCTGGCAGCATTTCGATCCAAAATGGCATAACCTTAGCTCCTGAGTCGTCCGGAACAGCTGCGACATTGCTACCAGGTGGAAGAACTGCTCATTCGGCTTTGAAATTGCCATTGAACATGCAATTCATTGAAACTCCCACGTGCAACATTTCCAAAGCATCCGGCTTGGGAAAAGAATTGCAGAAAGGCAAACTTATTGTTTCGGATGAATGCACAATGGCTCACAAAAAATCGCTCAAGGTTCTTGATCGATCATTGCAAGATTTGTGTGGAAACATCAGACCATTTAAGAATACATTAATATTGCTTGCAGGAGATTTCAGGCAAACATTACTTGTAATTCCTCGATCGACACCAGCGGATGAAATAAATGCTTGCCTGAAATACTCTACTTTGTGGCGCCACATAAAGACGTTATAATAAAATACAAATATGCTTGTCCAGCTGCGAAACAATCCATCAGCTTAGATATTCTCACATCATTTGCTGGAAATTGGGAACGGAAACGTGCCGGTTGATCTGACCTCAGGACGAATTTCATTGCCTCATAACTTCTGCAATTTAGTGACGTCAAAAGAAGAATTGGTTGAAAAGTGTTTCCCGACATTCAAACCAATTATAAGAATCACGATTGACTGAGTTCTTGCGGCCTGGAATAAAGACGTCTTTGACCTTGACTAAATATTATTTAGTTTAGGATGTTACACTAAATATTATTTAGTCTAACATCCAAAGCGAGGCAGTTCACATATAAGTCCATCGACACTGTTGAGGAAGCAGATAAAGCGGTAAATTATCCAACAAAATTTTTGAATTTACTCCATCTGCCAGGGATACCATCACACGTACGGCAATTGAAAATCGGCGTGCCCATTATCATGTTGCGAAATATCAACCAGCCAAAACTTTGCAACGGCACGAGGATTGCAGTAAAAAATAAATCAGCGACGTCGTAGATGTAACAATATTGACAAGACCTTTCAAATGTACGTCTTCATTCCTCACATTCATATGATTACAACAGATATGCCATTTCATTTTAAGAGATTGTAATTTCCAATTCGATTGGCGTTTGCAATCACCATCAACAAAGCTCAGGGTCAATCTTTAGAATTGTGCAGTTTGTATCTACGCACGGATTGCTTCTCACATGGACAATTATATATTGTGTGTTCTAGAGTCGGCAAACCAGACAATCTCTATGCCTCCAAAGACAATGGAACAACAAAAAAAATATTATATACCCAGAAGCATTGTGAAATTAACATAATAGAAACGTAAGCTTCCTCTTTTCATTCATTCCCATTTAACTAGATTGAGCCACAGCAACGCGTGGTGGGTACAGCTAGTATGCAATAAAAATAGGGATTCTTTCATAATCAATATCTTACTCGCTATTTTAAAGAGATGCGAATGGTTGATTGAAAATAATGTGTTTAATGTGAATTTGCAATTAATTATTAATAAATTAATTAATTTGCATCATATATTTTCGTATATGTAATTAATAAATAACAATAAACTGAAAATCCTTAAAAACGTGGAAAAACTGCAAAATATTTGCATAAATCGGACATATTTGGTTCAAATCACCCAAAGGAAAAAACGATGAAAGACGTCAAAATATTGCTAAATTCGTTGATTTTTGGTACAAACCATAATGCAAGAAAACTTACTAAAACGCATATTTTATTGCATATTTATATTATACTGTTAAGATTCAAGGAAAGGATACACCAAGAAAACAATGGAAAAAGAATACAATATTTAATAATATAACAGCATATTATGAGACAGCTAAATCTTAATTAAAAGTCAATTGCACATTCACATATACATAGAAGAGCGACCTAGTTTATTCATCATTGGCAACATTTAAAAGCAGATTCCATACATTAGCTTTTGCCGGTCTTTGGGATGTGGATTTTTCTGGAGGGGGGACCTTGCTCTCTTATTAACCAACTATGTAGTTTTGTTCGTGCCCTTTAGGGTATGTCCCCATATGGATATGTTCTCATACCACTTCTTATCTCCCATGCAGCTGCATTTGTGAGTCTTGGTTCATGAACTGAGTTCCTTCCCCTCTGCACAGATTTTTCTCATCATGCCCTCTTTCATGTTTGCCTCAAAAGCATCTTCAACTGCAAACAAGTTGCTTTTGGCCTTGTAGTGGGCCCACAAGGCCCATACCCATTTAGTGGAGGTTCTCCATTTGTGTGCGATTCAGGAGACATTCTCAGAGCAGTGCTGGGTTGGTCTCGGTTCTTCGTCTGAGACCTATAACTACTGTACGTGGTCGTCTGCTGTTGCCCCCACAGATGCCATTTTCCCCACAGATGCAATTCCCAAGTTGTGCTCTTGCAGTATGCTGTGACAGGTTGCTATATTTCTTTCCATTCCAGCCCGCTGGTCACCTTTGATTCTTGAAAAGAATCGCTTAGTTGCTTTCTGTCGTTTTCCTCCTCATTTTTTCAATATCCTAGCTGAGGTAGGGGGGCCTGCGGGCCGCTCCAAGCAACAGCCTGTTGGAACAAGTTATCACACGAGAAGTAGAAGTACTCGCGAAACACTCTCCAGATAGGGATTTTGGGGTTCTGGTTGCTGAGGTGCAGTGTGATCTGCATTGTGACTCAGATACTGCAGTGTTCTTGGCATTGCTCAGAGGTGGCCATTGGTGGGGAGTTCCTCTCCTCAGCCTTTACATGGTATGCCTGGACATACTTGTGGTATCTCGAGTTTTTCATCAGGTTAGTGTTCACCCACGGCAATATCACGAGGAGCTACTCCACTGTATGCTCTTCTACTCTGCAGCTTTACTCACGATTAATTGGATAAGGTATGTTGGCAGATACCCCATCCTTGCAAATGATTTCCCTCTTTCATGTTCTAAGAGAGTTAAATCGGATCTCTCCTTTATTCGGTACTTTCTGTACTCGACCGATACATTCCTTGTCTCGCATGCCAATGTCCACCATATCCAGGTTCACCAGATGGCTTTGAGTGATTCTTGGCAAATTGTTCCAAGTTTCTGAGACCTCGCCTACCTGAGTTTCAGGAGTTGACCCTACATGTTTTTCAACCTCTCATCTCTGGTTCCTTTTGCAGGGGTTTTTAAGCTTAGGTGGGAGATATCCCCCCCCTGTCTTCCTTCAATGTTTGAGCTTGAATCCTTGAGATCACTTCCATGTATACCATTAGTATCCTTGGGTGCCACTCCCTGGGGTCATTTCCATGTATACCATTAGTATCCATGGCTGCTGCTCCCTGGGGTCCCTTCCATGTATACCATTAGTATCCATGGCTGCCACTCCCTGGGGTCACTTCCATGTATACCATTAGTATCCATGGCTGCCACTCCTGGGGTCACTTCCATGTATACCATCAGTATCCATGGCTGCTGCTCCCTGGGGTCACTTCCATGCATACCATTAGTTATCTTGGCTGCCACTCCCTGGGGTCACTTCCATGTATACCATTAGTATCCATGGCTGCTGCTCTCTGGGGTCACTTCCATGTATGCCATTAGTATCCTTGGCTGCCACTCCCGGGGTCACTTCCATGTATACCATTAGTATCCTTGGCTGCCACTCCTGGGATCACTTCCATGTATACCATTAGTATCCATGGCTGCTGCTCCCTGGGGTCACTTCCATGTATACCATTAGTATCCTTGCTGCCACTCCTGGGGTCACTTCCATGTATACCATTAGTATCCGTGGCTGCCACTCCCTGGGGTCACTTCCATGTATACCATTAGTATCCTTGGCTGCCACTTCTGGGGTCACTTCCATGTATACCATTAGTATCCTTGGCTGCCACTCCCTGGGGTCACTTCCATGTATACCATTAGTATCCGTGGCTGCCACTCCCTGGGGTCACTTCCATGTATACCATTAGTATTCTTGGCTGCCACTTCTGGGGTCACTTCCATGTATACCATAGTATCATTGGCTGCCACCCGGGTCACTTCCATGTTACCATTAGTATTCTTGGCTGCCACTCCCAGGGGTCACTTCCATGTATACCATTAGTATCCATAGCTGCCACTCCCTGGGGTCACTTCCATGTATACCATTAGTATCCATGGGTGCCACTCCATGGGGACACTTCCATGTATACCATTAGTGTCCATAGCTGCCACTCCTGGGGTCACTTCTATGTATATCATTAGTATCCATGGCTGCCACTCCCTGGGATCACTTCCATGTATACCATTAGTATCCATAGCTGCCATTCCTGGGTCACTTCCATGTATACCATTAGTATCCATGGCTGCCACTCCCTGGGTCACTTCACTGCTGCGCTGCCCATTAGTATCCTTGGCTGCTAATCCTGGGGTCACTTCCATGTATACCATTAGTATCCATGGCAGCCACTCCCTGGGATCACTTCCATGTATTCCATTAGTATCCATGCTGCCACTCCCTGGGGTCACTTTCATGTATACCATTAGTATCCTTGGCTGCCAATCCCTGGGGTCACTTCCATGTATACCATTAGTATCCGTGGCTGCCACACCCTGGGGTCACTTCCATGTATAACATTAGTATCCATGGCTGCTGCTCCCTGGGGTCCCTTCCATGTATACCATTAGTATCCATGGCTGCCACTCCCTGGGGTCACTTCCATGTATAACATTAGTATCCATGGCTGCCATTCCTGGGGTCACTTCCATGTATACCATTAGTATCCATGGCAGCCACTCCCTGGGGTCACTTCCATGTATTCCATTAGTATCCTTGCTGCCACTCCCTGGGGTCACTTTCATGTATACCATTAGTATCCTTGGCTGCCACACCCTGGGGTCACTTCCATGTATACCATTATTATCCGTGGCTGCCACACCCTGGGGTCACTTCCATGTATAACATTAGTATCCATGCTGCCACACCCTGGGGTCACTTCTATGTATAACATTAGTATCCGTGGCTGCCACACCCTGGGGTCACTTCCATGTATAACATTAGTATCCGTGGCTGCCACACCCTGGGGTCACTTCCATGTATAACATTAGTATCCGTGGCTGCCACACCCTGGGGTCACTTCCATGTATAACATTAGTATCCGTGGCTGCCACACCCTGGGGTCACTTCTATGTATAACATTAGTATCCGTGGCTGCCACACCCTGGGGTCACTTCCATGTATAACATTAGTATCCGTGGCTGCCACACCCTGGGGTCACTTCTATGTATAACATTAGTATCCTTGGCTGCGTCATGTTTCAGGAGGATTCCTTCTTCCCACCTTGTGTCATTTTTGGTTCATCGAGTTGATTTTGGTTCATCCTATGATTACAAGACTTGGCTTCCCTTGTGAATCTGGTCTTTTTTTGGGGTGGAGGGTTTTTTAGGTCGGATTCGGATGTGTTGTTACATTGCAAGGGGATCCCGATTTTTCGTAGTTTGTAGACAACCCTGTGTTTTCTTTGTGGCTTTTGCCATACGCAGGCTCTTGCAATGTGAGTAGAGTTGTGCGCTCGATCCTATAGGCAGCTGCCTTGCAAATGAGTGAAGGGGATATAAGGAAGTTCTCGTTCTCTGCACGAGTGGTCGGCAAGTGGAATGAATTAAAGGCAGAGGTTGTTGAAGCCATTTTTATGTACAACTTTAACAATAAATATGATGAAAATGTTACTGTAATGTTGAGTGAAGCAATTAGCACATCAGGTTTAAATGGTTGAGGTAGGGAATAAAGAGCTAGATCTCACTCCCTTGTAGGTACTGATAAATAAGCACCTGGCTTACTGAAGCCTAAGCTGCAGAGGTTTGTAGGATTCATGCTCACTTGAAGGCCACTTTGCAGATCTGAGCTCTTTTCTGATCAGCTCCAGGGCAGCCTGGATGTTTTGGTTTCAGTGCCAAGTGTTGCTGCCCTGTTGCCTATGGTTCCGACTTCTGCAACTTTACTCTGGTTGCTTGCTCCCTCCTTTCGGTAGGCGGCAGCATACCTTTTTTTTCTCGTCTTGCATATCAGGAACCCAAGCTTGAGAGGCTTTCAATTCGACTAGGTCCCTACCCATTTTCTCCACCTCTCCCCTTCCGTCCCTCCATTTTCCTGTGGAGACTCCTCTGTCTCTTCGGTGCTTTCAGCCACAGCTACTACCTTCCTGCTCCTCAGTCAGGTCCTGCCCCTGTTGTTCAAAGATGGTCTTCCTGGATAGGAGGCCTCGCTTGTGGTTGGTCAGGATGTGCCTATGGTGGAACCTGTTTTTCGGGACTTGGCCCTTCCTCGGGCCTTTGCTTCTTCTAGTTGTTCTTATAGTTGACTGTTATTGGGTGCTTCCTCCTGTGAGTCTTTGTTCCAACCATTTTTGCTTCGCTGTCACATCTTTGATGGCACTGTGTGGAAGATGGTTATATGAAGATGAAGAAGAAGATGGTTATGATGAAGATACGCCCATTTGTAGATTCAGCGGTCTTGGGCGAAGAGTCCGTCCCTCGGCTCAGTTCGGTTTTCGACTTGGTTGGACACAGGTGTGGTCGACGTAGCTCTTTCCTTGGTGGGTGTCCCAGTTGCTCCTAGTCCCTGAATGGGACTTGGCAGTTCTACTGTACATTCTCAGCCTCTCTGGATTGAAAAATTTCATTCCTTTTAGTCTGACCTTTTGCATGGCCATATTGGCTCAGTTCTTCCTGGTATTGCAAGCAGATTCCTGATGAGTGTCCCTGTATCTCAGAGGCTTATTAGAGCACTGAGATTCATCCAAAGTTCAGGGACTGGTTCAAGCTTTTTGTGGGACATCTTTCTTATACCTGTATGAAACAAATTTCATACAAGTGACACAGTCATATTAACACCATATTTCTCTCAAATACAGAAAGAGGAACAGTATGCCAACTAGTAACATAAATCTGGTGCTTGGCTGCCAGTGACTTATGCATGTTGTGCGTTTCCTCAGTATCTAGTATGTAGTAATCATCCCTTCTGTTTCTTGTCTAAAGTTGAATTCCCTCAGCCTCTCCATACAAGCGAGCCTTGTCAATTCTAACACTAATCTGGTTGCAAACCTTTACCTACTCAAGTTTCTGAACGTAACAAAGTATGAGTTCCATTCTGGTATTTATTTATCAGTGAATACAGGGGAAGTGAGATCTAGCTCTTTATGCTCCACCTCCTAACCCTTCATACCTGGCACACAACCCTGAACATTAACATTTTCATCATATTTCTTTTTAAAGTAAGTAATAATCAAATGAAGGCACCAAACCAGGAAGGCTATGTAGCACCACCAAATGTGCGGAATAATCAGAGGGGACTAAATATCACCAAGGATGCCAATACGAGAACAGAAACGTTTAAGGCGCGCGATATCAAAAGTATCAATTCACCAAGAATTCTATCGAGGAACAAGCGACCGTGGGGGAAAATAAGACACACGGTCGTCCCGGAAGTCAGAACATTTAACAAGGATATGCACGACCATCAGAGGGACAATGCAATTTGGACAATAAAGAGCAGGGCGGCGCTCCATTAAGTGATCGTTAGTTAAGCGAGTATGGTCAATACGCAACCTCGCCAGAGCCGTTTCCCATCACCGGATACTGTGGTAGTACGGTAGTATGAGGACACAACTCTTAAGAGTACGAAGTTTGTTACCAGTAACAGAAGACCAACAAGCCTGCCAACGGGTAAGGATGGAGGAATGATTAACTGGGTAAAAGTCGGAATAAGGGAGAGAGACGGTGAGACGGTACGAGAGACGAGAGAGACGAGAGACGGTACAAGAGAGACGGTACAAGAGCGGACAGCTTCCCTAGCTGCAGCATCCGCACGCTCATTTAAAAAGACACCAATGTGGCTGGGAACCCAGCATTTACTGTTTACTGTCATTTACTTGTTTACAATTTACTGTGAATAAGAAAGAGCCAATGCTGTATCTCGACAACCATTGGATGAATAGGATTAAATTACCCGAGAACCATAAGGGCACTACGAGAGTCAGCGACAACTACAAAGGAAGATTAACAATGGAGAAAGCAGGAGACAAAGAGCATAGAGAATAGCATAAAGTTCCGCTGTGAAGATGCTAATCTCCGGAGGTATGTGACACATATAAGTGATGTCAGGAAAAACAACAGAGTAGCCTACATCGTCCGCAGACTTAGACCCATCGGCGAAGATGGAAATGGAGCGGGAGTGTGAAGAAAAATGCTCAAGAATAAGGAGTTTCAGAACCGTAGGAGGGGTAAAAGCTGTAGTGATGCGGGTTAAAGATGTACAAAACTGCGGAAGGGGGACTCTCCACGGGGGCAAAGAAGGAACAACACGAGGAGAAATATTAGAAACACAAACTGAAAGAGAATCCTTTCAGTTTGCGACCCACCTCCGCATTCAGTAATAGGCATATTTTCGGTATAAAAATTAGGAATTTCAAACTGCGAATACGTGCAGAGAGCCAGAATTTTGCTCCAAACAATGGCTCAGGCGTCGAATTTGTGATGTTTGGGAAATTTTGAAAACTGCTGGGGGGTTTGGGCAAAATATGACCCACCCCGCCGCTTTCAGTAATTGGCATATTTTTGGTATAAAGAGTTGGAATTTCAAACTGCGAATACGTGTAGAAAGCCAGAATTTGGCTCCAAAATATGGCGTAGGCGTCGAATTTGGGATGTTTGGGATATTTTGAAAACTGCAGGGGAGGGGGGGGGTTTGGGCAAAATGTACCCACCGCCGTTTTCAGTAATTGGCATATTTTCGGTATAAAAATTCGGAATTTCCAACTGTAAATACGTGCAGAGAGCCAGAATTTGGCTCCAAAATATGACTCAGGCGTCGAATTTGGGATGTTTGGGATATTTTGAAAACTGCAAGAGGCTTTGGGCAAAATGTGACCCACCGCTGCTTTCAGTAATTGGCATATTTTTTATATAAAAAGTCGGAATATAACACTACGAATACGTGCAGATAGCTAGAATTTGGCTCCAAAATATAGCTCAGGCGTCGAATTTGGAATGTTGGGATATTTTGAAAACTACAGGGGGGGGGGTATGGACAAAATGCGACCCACCACCGCTTTAAGAAATAAGCGTATTTTCCGCATAAAAAGTCGGAATTTCAAACTGCGAATACGTGCAGGAAGCTAGAATTTGGCTCAAAAATATGGCTCAGGCGTCGAATTTGGGATATTTGGGATATTTGAAAACTACAAGAGGGTTTGGGCAAAATATGACCCACCAACGGTTCAGTAATTGGCATATTTCGCAAAAAAGTCGGAATTTCAAACTACGAATACGTGCAGAGAGCCAGAATTTGTACCAAAATATGGCTCAGGCATAGAATTGGAATGTTTGACATATTTTGAAACCGCAAAGGGTTTGGGCAAAATGCGAACCACCACCGCTTTCAGTAATAGGCATATTTTCGGTATAAAAAGTCGGAATTTCAAACTGCTAATGCGTGCAAAGAGCCAGAATTTTGCTCCCAATCTATGGCTCAGGCGTCGAATTTGGGATGTTTGGGAAATTTTGAAAACTACAGGGGGGTTTGGGCAAAATGTGACCCACCCCGCCGCTTTCAGTAATTGGCATATTTAGGTATAAAAAGCTGCAATTTCAAATACGAATACGTGCAGAGAGTCAGATTTTGGCTCCAAAATATGGCTTAGGCGTCGAATTTGTGATGTTTGGGATATTTGAAAACTGCAGGGGGGTTTGGGCAAAATGTGACCCACCGCCGCTTTCAGTAATTTACATATTTTTTTATAAAAATGTAGGAATTTCGAACTACGAATACGTGCAGAAAGCCAGAATTTGGCTCCAAAATATGGCTTAGGCGTCGAATTTGGGATGTTTGGGATATTTTGAAAACTGCAGGGGGTTTTGGCAAAATGTGACCCACTGCCGCTTTCAGTAATTGGCATATTTTAGGTATAAAAAAGCAGAATTTCAAACTGCGAATATGTACAGAGAGACAGAATTGGCTCCAAAATACGGTTCAGGCGTCGAATTTGGGTTGTTTGGGATATTTGAAAACTGCAGGAGGGTTTGGGCGAAATATGACCCACCAATACTTTCAGTAATTTGCATATTTTCGGAATAAAAAGTAGGAACTTCAAACTGCGAATACGTGCAGAGAGCAGAATTTGACTCCAAAAATAGCCCAGGCGTCGAATTTGGGATGTTTTGGATATTTTGAAAACTGCAGGGGGGTTTAGGCAAAATGTGACCCCACCGCATCTTTCAGGAATTGGGAAATTTTCCCTAAAAAGTCGGAAATTCAAACTGCTAATACATGAAGAGAGCGAGAAATTGGCTCCAAATAATGGGTCACGCGTGGAATTTGGGT
>WNGS01167960.1:77905-92726 GCA_020271785.1 Procambarus virginalis | reverse complement strand
AGGGGTACCACCTCTGGTGCAAGTGTAGGGACCCATAGCCTCGGAGAAGAAAA
This sequence comes from Procambarus virginalis, assembly GCA_020271785.1. Classification (NCBI taxonomy): domain Eukaryota; kingdom Metazoa; phylum Arthropoda; class Malacostraca; order Decapoda; family Cambaridae; genus Procambarus; species Procambarus virginalis. Next base: position 92,673 of record WNGS01167960.1, on the reverse strand, counting down.
TAAAGAGTACTCAGAGAAGACCTTGTGGATCCTCACTGAACACTTTGATATTTTCTTCTCCTACCACCCCTATTCTTTTGGTATGTGTGTATATTTATCTAACTTTATTTGAAAATGTCATTACACAAAAAAGTTACAGTATTGATTACATGCAGGGTACAAGGCTGCTTGTCACAAGTTGAAAAGCTCCTCCAGCTCCTCAGATGGCGGGCAGGAACCATGGATGCAGTGAGCATTTCCTCTCTGGATTGCCACACTGAGGCGCTGAAAAAGAAAACTGGCAGCTCTAGGGTCTCTAGTTGTTTCGATTAGCTTAGACCCCAACTCCTTCAAAAAGCTAGCAGCACTTTTACCCCAGGCACCAAGTGTCTCTGAGGCAATGGGGACAAAATTGTAGTGGTGCTCAAGGTCTCTGTATTTACGTGACTTGGCCGCTTCCCGGTGATTGGCAGCTCCTCCTGCTTGAGTAGCACTGAAGTCAACATAGGTATTGGCTAAAGTTGAGACGCAAGTGTAGTCCCACACCAACTGTCTACCATTCTTCCAGGGGTTCACCGTGATTCCATCTGGGCGACCGACAGGCTCATTAGAGTTGTGGGACATTAGGTACCGGGGCTCTCTCTCTGCTGGACAGCCGGCTGTGGTAAGGCTTCTCTTAATAATGTCATTGACCTCGCCGTGTCTTGCATGCCATCCTCCTGTCCTTTGGCAGAGAAGGCCATGCCGTCCGTACCTGTCGGCCTCTGCCTCGCCGCAAATACACCTGTATTCGGTGTGGATTGGGGCAGCGAGACGGAGAGCCACGGCAATTCGAAGGGCCTGCGGTGTGAGACGAGTGCCGGTTGCTGACATTGGGATTGCTAATAGGAAATCACCTGCATGGGGAGCTGCTACTGCTCTAAGTCGGGCAGTGTCATGTGGTGTTGTCGCAGCTTCTAGCAAAGTCGCAGCTTCTTGGTCGGCAATGGGGCGATCCCAGCTGGATTGCTTATGGGCTTCAGAAGGCAGTGGTTGGGGTGCTGGTCCTGCGAGAGAGACCCATTTGGTTGTGCAGTCTGTGAAGCTGGGATCATGTACCCCTGCCTGTTGAACTAGGTGCTCAGGTAGGATTTCCTTCACCAAGTTGTCAGACCCCACTGAAGAGGACAGGAACGCTGGTACAGCAATTTGTGTTGCTGTGCGCACGCCAAGGCCCCCGAGTCTGACAGGAAGGGAGGCCTGTTTCCACTGCGAGTTGCTGAGGGAAAGATTGAGGGCTTTTTCTAGTGTTGATTTCAGCAAGCTGTCGTACTCTTCTAATTTAATATTGTTGAAAGATGGCGAACATCTTAGAAAGTAGGTCAGCCTGGGGAGGGACAAGCATCTGGTGATGAGGTAAAGTGCATCATGAGCATCGATGTCTTCAATCCTCTCGTTCATTCTCTTCAGGTCAGTGATCTTCTTACCAAGGACCTCGTCGATGGCATTCCTTCCAAGAGGAGCACCTAGGAGTGTGCTGTCCTCAGGGTTGGTTGTATGAATGTCAGGCAAAACAACCTTTATTTGCTCTATTATGTGCTGGTTGGTGGAGGTTATTTCGCACTTGGAAGGGTTCAGGGTGAGTCCTAGACTTGCTCCTTGCTCCTGAATTATTCTTATGTCGTCCAAGAGTGCGTCTGGGGAGCCGGCTAGAGTACCATCGTCTAAGAACCAAATGTTGAGCTCACTGGACAGGTTATCGGTGACTTCCTTGATGACTAGGCAGAAAAGAAAAGGAGCAAGGGGGTCACCCTGTTGGACACCTTCTTGTGATTCGATTTCATGTTCCCCAAAGAGCAGAGTTAGATTCTTGCTGTAGCATGAGTTTACAAACGGGTAGAGGGAAGGAAAAAGGCGATGAACCGCATTGAGTACTGCATCCCTTCTAACCAGATTGAAGGCATTTTTGAAGTCCAGCTTTATCAGAGCTTTTTCATCCGTAATGTTGGCAATGTAAGCTCTAGCTGCATGAGCCGCTGCCTCACACCCTTGGGGAATGCCAAACCCAAGCTGTTTTGGCTTCAGCATGTCGGCTGCTGCCTGACTAACTGCTTTAGCAGCAGCCTTAGCGACGAGACGCCGGAGTGAATTGCCCACAGCTATCGGTCTGATTCCTCCATCTTTTTTTCCTCAGGGCACAGAGGGTAGCGCCAAAAAAGAGAGGCCGTATGGTCTCTGGTATGTTGCCAGCTAGACATGTGTTGGCGAATCTTGTTAGTTCCACCAGGAGGCCCTGTGCAATGTCTCCCAGTGCAGGGTTGAATATATATATATAATATATATCTTATATCTATATATCTCTATATATATATATATATATATATAATCTATATATATATATATATATATATATATATATATATATCTATTCATATTATATTTATACAGGGTTGCAGGGTTGAAATATAATATATATATTATATATATGCAGGGTTGAATATATATATATATATATATTTATACCTCTCTGCCGGCACAGCAGGAGCCGCGGCGACACACAGAGAAAGAGACAAGTCAGCCAAGTACAGGCAATTAGATCATCGGTACAACTTCGTTCCAATAGGGTCTGAGACCCTAGGCCCATGGGAGAGAGTTCAAGAAGGTTTCTAAAGGATCTTGGTTCCAAGCTCATTGATACTACAAGAGACCCTAGAGCGGCAAGTTTTCTCTTTCAGCGCCTCAGTGTCGCGATCCAGAGGGGAATGCTCGCTGCATCCTCGGTTCCTGCCCAACGTCGGAGGAGTTCGACGAATTCTACAGCCTCTAGGAAGCGAACTATTTTTGTGTTTCCCTTTTAATGTTCATTTTTTGTATACAATCAGATATGTAACTGTATAACCTTGCTTAATAAAGTGTACACCATAAAAAGGGGGGTGGTAGGAGAAGCGAACACCCTTATGTATTCAGAGTTAAATGGCAAGTTTTTCCCTGAATGCTCTGTGTTCCCTTCTCTGAGGCTGTTGGTCCCTATAATTGCACCAGAGGTGGTACCCCCCTATATATATATATATATATATAGATATATAGATATATATATATACATATATATATATATATATATATATATATATATATATATATCTATGTATATATATATATATATCTATATATATATATATATGAGTGTCAGACCATGGAGGAATGATTTTTTTTAATTTAATTTATATAACAAATTATTCTTTCTGAAGATGTATTAATATATGAAAGTACTTAAGGAAATTCTGTTTCAATTCTTCCTCCGTGGTCTGACACTGTCACATTTTTCATCATGTGTTAATTTTTGTGATTTACACACACACACACACGTGGCATGTTTACACACACATTATTTATATTTATATATATATATATATATATATATATATATATATATATATATATATATATATATATATATATATATATATATTATATATATATATATATATATATGGAGCCCTCATCCCTATAAGTGGAGGGTTCCTACAAACTCAACCAGAGGTGGTACCCTCTATATATTAATAAAAAGGCTAGGCTGTGCTAAATCTAGGCAGGGATTGGCTTGGCTAAGCTAGGGTAGGAAGGACTGGTCATGTTTAAAATCAAGGCAGGGTTAGGCTAGGCAAGACTAGGTAAGGGTAGAATGAACTATGCTAAGATGGTTTAAGTTGGGCTAGGCTAGGCGGGGCTTTGCAGACCCCGCGGGGCCCCGGTTGACCAGTGGAGTCTAATGGTCTAACCTTCTAGCTAGTTTGCTGACCTAAGAGTGTAAATGCCTAGCCCCTAACCTGCTGCAATATTATTATAAAAGAAATATTACTTAATATAATCTTAAATACTAAATACCTGGATAACACAGTTTAGTTTAGTTCATTTATTATGCTTGTTGCGTTGTGCTGTAGACAGAGGAGCGGTGACTAAAACAGAGGTGCAGGCGATGAGTCACAATAACGTGGCTAAAGTATGTTGACCAGACCACACACTAGAAGGTGAAGAGACGACGACGTTTCGGTCCGTCCTGGACCATTCTCAAGTCGATTGTGATGAGGGATGATGATGATGATGAAGATTAAGCCACCCAAAAGGTGATACGGGCATGAATAGCCCGTAAGTGGTGGCCCTTTTAAGCCATTACCAGTATCAAGAGCTGATACTTGAGATAAGTGGAGGTGCGAATGCATCCTGCATGACAGGAGATGTCTCCCTTGTGAATGTGTTAAGATGAAGATGAAGCCACCCAAAAGGTGGCACGGGCATGAGTAGCTCGTAAGTGGTGGCCCATTTGAGCCATCACCAGTATCAATAGATGATACTGGAGATCTGTGGAGGTTCGACTGCACCCTGTGTGACGGGTGATGTCTCCTCAATGATGAGGGAGTAGAGACAGGAAATTAATAGGCAAGAGAGAGCTGAGGAGCAAAGTAAGGTGTAGTAGAGGGGATAGTAATAATAATAAGAGCTGCAGAAGGCCTATTGGCCCATACGAGGCAGCTCCTATTATAACCACCGAATGAGAAGGAGATAGGAAAAAGAAGAGGATAGCAAGGGAGCGTAGGAGAAGAGATAAAGAAAAGAGAAAGAAAGAAAATAGGAGGGGAGGCTTATGTTAGGTCACGTTTGTTAGAAAGATTAGAGCATTTGAGTATATACTGTGAAAGGGAAGAGTCCACAGCAACAAAGCCAGGACTCAAGTTCATGTTGGGTATATTGTGTATTAGAGCCGATTCCACAAGACGGCGTCTGTGTAGAGTAGAGGCAGGAAAGATTATTTTGGAGGAAGACCAATCAATGGGGTGATTAGAATCCCTCACATGGCAGAAGAGAGCATTGTTAGTGTCTGCAGACTTAACACTTCTCTAGTGTTCTTTGAGTCTGTCATTCAGTGTACGGCCAGTTTCGCCAAAGTATTGGAGAGGACAAGACGAACAGGAAATAGAGTAGACACCAGCAGCATTAGAAGCAGGAGGAGCAGTGTGAACTAGATTGCTACGAAGTGTGTTAGTTTGTCGAAAGGCGAGTTTAATGTCAAGAGGACGAAAGGTATTGGTAAAAGTTTTGAGTTCAGATATGAAGGGAAGGTACAGTACAGTGCTACTAGTGTTGGAAGCAGGTTTAGGATGAAAGAAACTTGCAAAAAGATTTTAGAATAAAATAACACATTACACATTTAAAAAATCATCTTTGCCATGAATTAATACCTAAACATCTTTTAATACAGTGATAAATTGTGTCAAACATTGCATAATAATATTTACAATAAATATTTACAATTGGAGTCAATAAAACAGAGGTGTAATGTTAGAGGGAGACTTGCCGCATGTAGGGCGGTATGTTGTGTTTATCCTTGATGCTGCGACAACGGAATTCTTTTACTTGAAATAATAATTAGATTAATAATAATTAACGTAATTTTTACTCAAGATTCACAAAAATCATTAACACTATTTTAAAAGAAAATTTAGAAGACATCTAAAACCAGGTATACAGACTTTGTGTGATATTTATTTCAACATTATATACTAATAGAATGCTGTAACTATTATTTTTAAATATTAGGTAGTTGCCAGCTACGTATATCTCATATAAACGTTGCAAAAAGATTTTAGAATAAAATAACACATTACACATTTAAAAATCATCTTTGCCATGAATTAATACCTAAACATCTTTTTAATACAGTGATAAATTGTGTCAAACATTGCATAATAATATTTACAAAAAGGTGCATGACAAGAAGAAGAAGAGGCGTGATTTCAACAGGATATGTGGGGTTGTCACAAAATTCTGATTTTAGTTATAAAGTAGTTTTCACAATGTATTTTAACATAATTATGAAGCAGTTGAACTACCAAATTGTTCTGTTTTATAAATGAATAATGTTAAATAGCTATATACATAACAGTAAAATAATGACACCTACAATTAATGATAACTAGAAAATAGTAAATGGTAATTCCGTCTTAACGAAAACTTAATACCAAATTTCTTAGATGTTTTTCGTAATATAAAGATTGACAGTAAGATATCTTATGCATTATGGAGTAATTAACAACAAAACAAACTTTATTTTCATTGCAGGACATATATCAGATCATACTAGGGACTCATACATTAAAAATAGTGAGATTTTTAAAGAATTCGGTTGTAAACCCGCAGAACCGCCTACCCGCCGAAGACGTAACATAAATTCCATAAATAATCGTTAATAATTTTCGGCAGCTATCGAAGTTCTCCATAGGTAAATTCCTTTACTTTAACAAGATGCTACTTGCTGTTTAGCTGTTTAAATTCTTGGAAAATCATAATGACCAGCGACATAAAATATAACAATGAAATAGTAGCTGGTAACTGTAGGTGAACGAAAAATTATATTCCAAATTGATTAGATGTTTTCCTAAATATAAAGATCGACCTGAAGGAATTTTATGAATTATGGACTTATTAAGCAAAAAAAAAAATAGGTAATTTTACTTGAAGAACAGATACCAGAGAATAGTTAGTGAGTATATTATATTGTATAATGGGAGAAAGCCCCTGGTAGCCGCGAATTAAAATAACCACCTACATTAAATGATAACTAGGAAATAGTATCTGGAAACTTTATCTGAACGAAAACACAATACCAATTTGTTTAGATGTTTTTCTTAATATAAAGATCAACAGAAAGGAATCTTATTCATTATGGACAAATTAATAAAAAAAACGATAATTTTCATTGAGGACCATACATTAGAGCATAAAAAGTCACTTATATATTAAAAGTATTGTGTTTTTTGAACCATTGGGGTTGTAAACAAACAGAACGGCCTACCCGAAAAGTCGTAACATAAAAAGTTGTATATGTTTGCTAATTTATTATTTGATAAATGATTATTATTAATTTTCGATGACTATAGAGGTTTCCCATTATTTAAATTACTGTAGTCTGACTAAATGCTACTACAAAACCTATATAAATCCTGGGAAAGTCACAATGACCAGCGACATTAAAGCATAAAGGGTTAAATAGTAACAGGCAACTGTCGGCGAACGAAAAATTCGTTCCCAAATTTATTAGATGTTTTCCTAAATATAAAGATCGATAGGCTGGAATTTTCTGGATTATGGCCTAATTAAGGCAAAAATATATATATTTTTATTTGAAGAACAAATATCAGAGCATAGTCAGTGACTTATAGAATAATAAGAGTGTGGTATTTCATTGTATAATTAGAGATAGTCCATGGAAGCGATAATAGACGTAGTTTTACACAAAATAACGTCCAAAAACAGCCGTACAGTCAAAAGGCAAATGTTGACGTTCTTTTTAAGAGGACAGGTTGGCAGAGGTTTGTGGGATTCATGCTCACTTGAAGGCCACTTTGCAGATCTGAGCTCTTCTCTGATCAGCTCTAGGGCGGCCTGGATGTTTTGGTTTCAGTGACAAGTGTTGCTGCCCTGTTGCCTATGGTTCCGACTTCTGCAACTTTACTTTTGTTGCTTGCTCCCTCCTTTCGGTAGGCGGCAGCATACTTTTTTCTTGCTCGTCTTGCATATCAGCAACCCAAGCTTGAGAGGCTTTCAATTCGACTAGGCCTCTATCCCTTTTCTCCACCTCTCCCCTTCCGTCCCTCCATTTTCCTGTGGAGACTCTTCTGTCTCTTCGGTGCTTTCAGCCACAGCTACTACCTTCGTGCTCCTCAGTCAGGTCCTGCCCCTGTTGTTCAAAGATGGTCTTCCTGGATAGGAGGCCTCGCCTGTGGTTGGTCAGGATGTGCCTATGGTGGAACCTGTTTTTCGGGACTTGGCCCTTCCTCGGGCCATTGCTTCTTCTAGTTGTTCTTCTAGTTGACTGTTATTTGCTGCTTCCTCCTGTGAATCTTTGTTCCAACCTTTTTTGCTTCACTGTCACATCTTTGATGGCACTGTGTGGAAGATGTCTGGCCCATTTGTAGATTCAGCGGTCTTGGGCGAAGAGTCCGTCTCTCGGCTCCGTTCAGTTTTCCACTTGGTTGGACTCTGGTGTGGTTGACGTAGCTCTTTCCTTGGTGGGTGTTCCAGTTGCTCCTAATCCCTGAATGGGACTTGACAGTTCTACTGTACATTCTCAGCCTCTCTGGATTGAACAATTTCATTCCTTTTAGTCTGACCTTTTGCATGGTCATATTTGCTCAGTTCTTCCTGGTATTGCAAGCAGATTCCTGATGAGTGTCCCTGGATCTCAGAGGCTTATTAGAGCACTGAGATTCATCCAAGGTTCTGGGACTGGTTCAGGTTTCTTGTGGGACATCTTGCTTATACCTGTATGAAACAAATTTCATACAAGTGACAGTCATATTAACACAATATTTCCCTCAAATACAGAAAGAGGAACAGTATGTCAACTAGTAAAATAATTCTGGTGCTTGGCTGCCAGTGACATGCATTCTGTGTGTTTCCTCAGTTTCTTGTATGTAGTAATCATCCCTTCTGTTTCTTCTCTAAAGTTGAATTCCCTCAGCCTCTCTGTACAAGCGAGCCTTGTCAATTCTGACACTAATCTAGTTGCAAACCTTTACCGTCTCAAGTTTCTGTATGTAACAAGGTATGAGTTCCATTCTGGTATTTATTTATCAGTGAATACAGGGAAGTGAGATCTAGCTCTTTATGCTCCACCTCCTAACCCTTCATACCTAGAGAGAACAGTATCGATGCTGAGACTCAGATAACTACCCAGGGAGCAGGTGGTAACGGTATTTTGGAAGAGAATGCCACAATAAAAGCAACATCTGCAGAAATGCTAAAAAAAATAACTCTGAAGTAATGACTGCAGTGATGGAGGTGGCCATGAAAGCAGCCACCTCACAGGAGGCGGCACGATCCACTAGCCAACTGTTGGAAAGGAACAGATCAGTGGTTGCTGTGGGCATTAAAGAGCAGGAAGGCTCTAACAGGACAGAGTGGAATGACAAGGACAAAGCGGCAGTGAATGAAGTACTGAAGGCACTAGACATGGAAGGGGCTGAGCATAGCATTGAGAAGGTTTTCAGGCTAGGTTGGTACAACAAAGACCGAGACCGAGTGATAAAGATAGTCTTTGCAAATGAGAGCTCAAAGGAGAAGATTCTATCAAGGAAGAGCTCCCTGAAAAACGTGGTAAAATTCAAAAATGTATTCCTCCAAAGAGACATGACAAGGGATGAGAGAGCCGTGGCGGCAGAAGCAAGGAAGAGGCGCAGGGCGAGAGGGGAAAACCAGGAGGTCACAGCTACCAACACAACACCCCCAGATGCGAGGGGGAAACCCACAACCAGCTACCCAGTAACACCAGAGGGGAGGATAACCCCGCCACCCTCTGCATAGAAAACCCACCTACCCCTCCCCCCACACCCAATCCCCACCCTTCTGCCCCTCCCCTCCTCCCGCAGAGTCTTCCCTCCCCTCCTTTCCCTCCTGTCCTCCCTCCCCTTTCACCCTATACCCTCCCTGCCCCTCCCCCTTCACTGGATCCCCGCCCCTCGTCCTAGTATCCTCTGAGACCCTGTTATCCACCTCACAGGTCTTCACACCCATGGAACAGCTTCCCACACCAGCAGAACACTCACCAAGGAGGCGATTTGAGAAGGGACAGAGGAAAGTGAGCCTCAAAGCAATGTACACTAACATAGATGGAATTACAAATAAAGCGAATGAGCTTGGAGAACGGGTACTAGAGGAAAACCCAGACATAATAGCCCTCACAGAAACAAAACTGACGAAAACGATAACAAATGCAGTGTTCCCACAGGACTATTATGTTATGAGGAAAGAGAGGGAAGGAAGAGGTGGTGGTGGTGTAGCTCTACTGGTAAGAAAAGGCTGGGATATTGAGGAGATGGTTGTTCAGGGCTGTGAAGGTTTCAGTGACTACATAGCAGGTACCATAACAAATGGAGGGAAAAAATTATAGTCGTAGTCATATATAATCCTCCACCAAATGACAGAAGACCTAGACAGGAATATGATAGAAACAACATGGCCACCATTAACATAATAGAAAGAGCAGCTTCTGTTGCTAGCAGGAATGGATCTGGACTACTAATAATGGGAGACTTCAACCATGGGAAGATAGATTGGGAGAACAGAGACCCGCATGGAGGACCAGAAACATGGAGAGCTAAGCTGCTGGATGTGGCAACAAGAAACTTTCTAAGCCAGCACGTCAATGACCCAACAAGAATGAGAGGAGAAGATGAACCAGCAATGCTTGATTTGATATTTACCCTAAATGAGTGGGATATAAGGGAAGTTAAGATGGAAGCGCCCTTGGGAATGAGTGACCATAGTGTATTGAACTTTGAGTACCTGGTAGAGCTAGGAATTATCTCCCCCAAAAAAGAACTAGGAATCAAAAGGCTGGCATTCCGAAAGGGGAATTATGTACAGATGAGAAGTTTCCTAAGTGAAATACCTTGGGACTCAGACCTCAGAGATAAGTCTGTACAGGGTATGATGGACTATGTTACCCAAAAGTGTCAGGAGGCAGTAAACAGGTTCATCCCGGTCCAAAGAGAAAAATCCGAGAAGCAACAGAAGAATCATGGTATAATAGGGAATGTATGGAAGCGAGAAACTGAACAAAAGGGCGTGGAGGAACTTCCGGAATAACAGAACACCAGAAAGCAGAGAGAGATACCAGAGAGCCAGGAATGAGTACGTCAGGGTGAGAAGAGAAGCAGAGAAAAGTTTTGAAAATGATATAGCAAACAAAGCCAAGACCGAACCAAAGCTACTCCACAGTCACATCAGAAGGAAAACAACAGTGAAAGAACAGGTATTGAAACTTAGAACAGGCGAGGACAGGTATACAGAGAATGACAAAGAGGTGTGTGAAGAACTCAACAAGAAGTTCCAGGAGGTCTTCACAATAGAACAAGGTGAGGTCACTGTGCTAGGAGAAAGGGAGGTAAATCAGGCGGCCTTGGAAGAGTTCAAAATTACGAGAGAGGAGGTAAAGAGACTCTGCTGGATCTGGTTTTGAATTCTGTTGAGCCAGACGGATGTCACGCATTGGATACTGAAAGAGCGTGCAGAGGCACTTTGCTTGGCCACTGTCCAAAGTGTATTGTAGGTCACAGGAATCACTGCGGAGACGAGAGACGCCAACCTACCAGAAATATGGAAGACGTCAATTTGGGAAGATCCCGAATATACCAAAGAAGCGGCGACAGCAGGGAGGGCCTAGAGACTACAGGCCAATTGTCGTGCCTTATTGTAGGACCATGCAAGTGTATGGAGTCAGATCGTGATGAAAAAACCTAGTAACAACTCACTCCGGAGAGAAGAGACTTCGCGGCAACTAGCGCGCAACATCGGTTTCAAGAGGAGGTAAATCTTGCCTTAAAGGTTGAATAGAATCTAATACAGGTGACATAGATTAAGTCAAGACTAAGAGAGGGCTTGGGCGGTACTGCCTTATCTCTTGGATGTCTAAAGTCTACTTGTACATAAGAACACGTGCAAAGAGGCTGGACAAGATAAGACTGGAGAGTCGGGCAAGTGATTTAGCTGGTAGGGCTTCTGCTCGTGGGATAAGCGCGAGTACTAACGCCAATAGGAATGCAGATGAGTGTACGGGTAAGGGGTGAGACCTCCGATCGGCGTGAAGTCCACCAGTGGAGTTCCTACATGGCCCTCGGTACGTCGGTCCTATCTTGTATTCCATGAAGTATATTAGAAGTGATTCTCTCTGAGAGTATCGACATTTTCTCTCAATGTTTTCCGGAAACGATTGCCAAAATATATGAAGAGATTTAAAACAGAAAGAGGACTTGTAGTATGAGGGCTTCAAGCAGACCTAGACAAACTGGCTGAATGGTGTCGAACAAATTGTTGTTAGGTTTAACCCAACCAGATGTAAGTAATGAAACAAGCGTTAGGGAGCAGGAGCTGCCAGAAGAAGGGTATCCTCTGTTGAGAGGAAATCTTCACGGAATCAGAGAAAGAATAAAGCTGATGGTGTGGTTGATATCACCCAAACTCGGTCTCCTGCAGTCCAACTCAAGAAGGAAACATGACAGCGGAATAGTCCAGGTTGGCCAAATACGAACCGTGCATCCTGCACTCTTGTGTAAAGAATCGTATAGTAAGCCTGTTGTATACAACATATGTCATGAGCATCTCTTGGAGTACGAGCCCCACAATGTGATCCATACTCGTGGTAGGATAAGATAGAACTTAAGGAAAGGTCAAAGGTTTGCCCCCAGACTAGTCCCGAGCTGAGAAGGTATGAGCTACGGGAGAGACTACGGGAATTAACCTTCACTTCGCTGGAAGACGAGAGTTAGGGGGGGACATGATCACCACATTCAAGTTTCTCAGGAATTGAAGGGTGATAAAGACTGGCTTTTAACAAAGGGCACACCAAGGGCACACAGGTGGAAACTGAGTGCCCAAATGAGCCAAAGACATTAGAAAACTTTTTATGTCAGAGTGGTTCAAATGGAATCTATAAGGTGTGTGAGGGACTCCATACACAGTTCAAGTGTAGATATGATAGAGCCCAATAGGCTCGGAATCTGTACAAGTTTGATTGACGTTGAGAGGCGGGACCAAAGAGCCAAAGCTCACCCCGCAAGCACAATTAGTGAGTACAATTAGGTGAGCAACCTGGGCCAGCAGTGCGCGGCGCTCGTGAACTTAAACATTTTTTCATAATATTTCTGTTTAAGTAGGATAATTATCAAAAAGTGCACCAAACCAGGAATGGCTATGGGTAACACCAAATGTGCGCGAAGTAATGCAGAGTCATATAAATACACTAGGATCGCATTACGAACACAGAATACGCTTATGATCAAGTGCAAGCTGATATCAAGGAAGTAATCTAATTCAACAAGAATGCTATCGAGAGACAGATGCACCATGAGGGGCGGTCGGATACAAGACACACGGTTTGTCCCTAGTAAGTCAGGACATTCATACAAACGGGTATTCCGGTACGTACCATCAGAGGACAGTAGCAACTTGGACAGGGGTGGCGTATCCAATAAAGTGGATCATGAAGTTTAAAGCGAGTATGGCTATACGGCAACCTGCGGGCAGAGCCGGTTTGCCGTATGGCACACGTTACATGTGTTAGGAGACGGCCACGAGACATCAACTCTGAACCAGTGCGCCGTTTTGCTTACCCGTCAGAGACAGCGAAGCCGCAACAAGATTGGCGGCATACTTAGAACTGGGTAAATGTTGAGTACTGTAAACAGTGGAATAATGGAATACTCTTTGTGAAGAGAAGGACACGAGCGGACAGCTTCCCGCGTCGGCAGCGTCCGCTACGCTCATTTTAAAAGAGACACCAATTTGGCTGTAGGAACCCAGCATTTACTGCTTACGGTGCATTTACTGTTTACAAGTTTACTGTGAACAAGAAAGAGCCATGCTGTTATACTCTGACAACTATTGGATGCCCGTATTAGGACCGCGTAGAACGCCAATGGGCACTACGTGAGTCATACGACACCCTACCACCGGCAGCTTTGCAACCCGCGCGACGGCAGGAGCAAGCCCGCGCTAAGCTGTTTAGCATCCAGTTCGCTGTAGAGCATGCTGCATCTCGAGTCCGGGGATGTGACACTATACAGTGGGTCAGGACTAAACTCCCCCGGTGTAGCCGACATCCCGGCGCGCCTTAACCCCATCCTCGGTGAGCCCGAGGGCAACTGGCGCGGGAGTGTGTGACCGGGGTAGAAGCTCTCAAGGCGACCCAACAGAGCGCTATTTCAAACCGTACGGTACGGGGTTTTAAGCGTGTGAATGCGGCGTGTTAAGGATGGACAACACACTGCGGGTCCGGGGCTCTCCCCACCCCAGGGAGGCAAAGCATGGAACATCACCGGATACGAATACTTGAAACATAACCTGAACGAGATATCCTGGGTAAGCGACGCTAACCACTCAGACAGGGGGAGGTGATGACAGAGTTACGGACCACAGGAGGGTGTAAGTTAAAGCACGACCGAGACGATTAGCAGAGAAGGATGTTTGTAAGAACCCACACAAGACTGGGCCGCCGTAAGCCCACACGCGTTCTGGCGAGATAGGAAGCTCGTTTCACATACATCACCGCTGGACGGCCAGGAAGCACCCGAAGGGCACCAGAACTGACGGCGCACACAGTCTGGTGCCAAGCATCAGACGACGGCGAAGAGTCGAAGGAGAACCGCAGAGTGAGTAAGAGCGGAAACCATCAATGGAGATTAGACAGTACGAGAGTGGGAACGTTAAAGCGAGGAGAGTGGCGCCTATCCAGCTCTTAGACGCAGCGAACCTGAAGCCAATGATCGGGGGCCAAGACGACGCCGGGCATCAATTTCACGTTGAAGTCGGCGTTGAAGGAGAGGTGAATAATCATCACCCTCAACAGCAAAGGGGTCCGGTTGACATAGAGAACGGAGACGATGCCAGAAGGAAGAGAGGAAGAAGGACCATTGAGGGCACCAGAAAAATAGTGCTCATAACCTACCCTAGGGTACACCTTCGTATTGTCAAAAGAAGCACGATGAGAGCGGTAGCCAAGCCCACCCGAAATGAACGACGATAGAGGAAGCTTTGGAGAAAGTGAGAGAGATTACCACGAAGGACAAAAGATGAAGTGGGACAGAATATGAGAATACCATGTGGTGTCGTAGCCCTGTTCCAGGTCAAAAAAGGACAGCTAAAAACGGAGGTCCTATACGCAGTGCAATCAGCAGTACGAATATAACCCTCCAAGTTCACCAGGACACATGTCGTGCTGCGGCACTTGCGGTAACCAAATTGAGAAGGGGAAAGGG
>WNGS01167960.1:0-50342 GCA_020271785.1 Procambarus virginalis | reverse complement strand
TGATTTGATAAAATGCTATGCCCAAGATAACCATCCAGGTGCCGGCGGGGAAGTGGTTCATATAGCTCAGGCTATCACTTCCTTATGTCCGGTCGTGATGGTCAATATATATATATATTGTTAGCAGTCTTTCCTGTAGACATATATTAATAAATATGACCGAAAAAGTAAGATTAATATTTCTAACGCGAATTTTCTCAATATTTCTTATGTTTCTTTTCACTGTCGATGGTAATTGAAAAATCAATTCTCCAAAATTTATTTTTATTTCTAGTCTGACGTGACACTTGAACGCGTTTCGTAATAACTTATTACATTTTCAAAGACTCTAGTTTACACACACACAACTCTAATCTGCAAACACTAAACAGAGTTCTACTATGCTATAATTTAAACGGCTTTTCATTTTATATACCTGCATTTGGGTGAGGTGATATGCTACAACAGTTTTGGATGAGGTGAAAACAAACTTTCAACACAAGATAGATCACGAAATATTGGGTAATATTGGGTAAATTTAAAGGGAAGAATGGAAGTAAATGCAAAGGGCCTATTGGTCCATATTTCTTGATGCTTCTATATTGGTGCGGAGTCTTGAAGTGGGTAGAATATAGTTGTGCATTAATTGGCTATTAATTGCTGGTGTTGACTTCTTAATGTGTAGTGCCTCGCAGATATCAAGCCGCCTGCTATCGCTGTATCTATCGATGATTTCCGTGTTTTTTGTTAAGACTTCTCTGGTGATGGTTTGGTTTTTGGGAAGAGATTATATGTTCCTTAATGGAGACCTGTTGCTTATGCATCGTTAATCGCCTGGAAAGAGATGTTGTTGTCTTGCCTATATACAGAGTTCTTTGAAGCTTGCAGTCCCCAAGTGGGCATTTGAAGGCATAGACGACATTGGTCTCTTTTAAAGCGTTCTGCTTTGCGTCTGGAGAGTTTCTCATTGGTAGGTTGACTGTTTTTTTGGTTTTATAGTAAATCGTCAATTGTATCTTCTGATTTTTGTCTGTAGGGTTAACGTTTCTATTAACAATATCTTTCAGGACCATTTCCTCCGTTTTATGAGCTGTGGAAAAGAAGTTCCTGTAAAATAGTCTAATAGGGGGTATAGGTGTTGTGTTAGTTGTCTCTTCAGAGGATGCATGGCATTTCGCCTTCCTTCTTATGATGTCTTCAATGAAACCATTGGAGAAGCCGTTGTTGACTAGGACCTGCCTTGCCCTACAGAGTTTTTCATCGACTTCCTTCCATCCTGAGCTGTGGCTGAGAGCACGGTCGACATAAACATTAACAACACTCCTCTTGTACATGTCTAGGCAGTCACTGTTGGCATTGAGGCACATTCCTATGTTTGTTTCCTTAGTGTAGACTGCAGTGTGGAAACCTCCGCTCCTTTCCATGACTGTTATATCTAGAAAGGGCAGCTTCCCATCCTTCTCCATCTCGTAAGTGAAACGCAACACAGAATTCCGCTCAAATGCCTCCTTCAGCTCTGGCAGATGTCTGACATCAGATACCTGTGTAAAAATGTCGTCAACATACCTGCAGTATATGGCCGGTTTCAAGTTCATGTCGACTAAGACTTTTTCTCGATAGTACCCATGTAGAAGTTCGCAAACAGGACACCTAGGGGAGAACCCATGGCGACCCTATGCTTATACATGTGCCCATCCGGGCTCAAGAAGGGTGCCTCTTTAGTACAAGCTTGGAGTAGTTTCCTTAGAATGTTTTCTGGTATGTCAAGAGTAGTACAGGCCGGATTACAATACACTCTGTCCGCTATCATCCCGATTGTTTCATCCACAGGTTCGTTGGTAAACAGTGATTCTACGTCCAACGAGGCTCTTATCCGTGTGGCCCATGTTCCCCGCAGTAAGTCAACAAATTCATTTAGAGACTTCAGGCTGAAGGCGCAAGGGACATAAGGAGTCAGCAAGCCGTTGAGTCGCTTCGCCAGTCTGTACGTGGGCGTGGGTATCTGGCTGATGATTGGCTGAAGTGGGTTTCCCGGCTTGTGTTTCTTGACATATCCATACGCGTATCTAGGTTTGTATTCCCCAATAATCTTTGGCAGGTGGAGTCCGGATTTCTTGGCGTTCACAGTATCGATCAATTTGTTGAACTTTGCTTTCAATTCGTCTGTAGTGTCCTTCGTTACCCTTTGGAATTTAGTTTGGTCAGAGAGTATGAGGTTCATTTTCGCCAGATATTCGTCTTTTTTAAGAATGACGTATATTGGCGACTTGTCAACTCTCCTGACAACTATCTCCTTGTTCTCACAATATAGAAGCATCAAGAAATATGGACCAATAGGCCCTTTGCATTTACTTCCATTCTTCCCTTTAAATTTACCCAATATTACCCAATATTTCGTGATCTATCTTGTGTTGAAAGTTTGTTTTCACCTCATCCAAAACTGTTTTAGCATATCACCTCACCCAAATGCAGGTATATAAAATGAAAAGCCGTTTATATTATAGCATAGTAGAACTCTGTTTAGTGTTTGCAGGTTAGAGTTGTGTGTGTGTAAACTAGAGTCTTTGAAAATGTAATAAGTTATTACGAAACGCGTTCAAGTGTCACGTCAGACTAGAAATAAAAAATGAATTTTGGAGAATTGATTTTTCAATTACCATCGACAGTGAAAAGAAACATAAGAAATATTGAGAAAATTCGCGTTAGAAATATTAATCTTACTTTTTCGGTCATATTTAATAATATATGTCTACAGGAAAGACTGCTACCAATATATATATATATATATATATATATATATATATATATTATATATATATATATATATATATATATATATATATATATATATATATATATGTCGTACCTAGTAGCCAGAACGCACTTCTCAGCCTACTATGCAAGGCCCGATTTGCCTAATAAGCCAAGTTTCCATGAATTAATTGTTTTTCGACTACCTAACCTACCTAACCTAACCTAACCTAATTTTTTTGGCTACATAACCTAACCTAACCTATAAAGATAGGTTAGGTTAGGTTAGGTTAGGTAGGGTTGGTTAGGTTCTGTCATATATCTACGTTAATTTTAACTCAAATAAAAAAAAACTGACCTCATACATAATGAAATGGGTAGCTTTATCATTTAATAAGAAAAAAATTGGAGAAAATATATTAATTCAGGAAAACTTGGCTTATTAGGCAAATCTGGCCTTGCATAGTAGGCCGAGAAGTACGTTCTGGCTACTAGGTACGACATATATATATATATATATATATATATATATATATTATATATATATATATATATATATATATATATATATATATATATATATATATATATATATATGTCGTACCTAGTAGCCAGAACGCACTTCTCAGCCTACTATGCAAGGCCCGATTTGCCTAATAAGCCAAGTTTTTATGAATTAATATATTTTCTCTAATTTGTTTCTTATGAAATAATAAACCTACCCATTTCATTATGTATGAGGTAAATTTTTTTTATTGGAGTTAAAATTAACGTAGATATATGATCGAACCTAACCAACCCTACCTAACCTAACCTACCCTATCTTTATAGGTTAGGTTAGGTTAGGTTAGGTAGCCGAAAAAGTTAGGTTAGGTAGTCGAAAAACAATTAAATCATGAAAACTTGGCTTATTAGGCAAATAGGGCCTTGCATAGTAGGCTGAGAAGTGCGTTCTGGCTACTAGGTACGACATATATATACATATATATATATATATATATATATATATATATATATATATATATATATATATATATATATATATATATATATATATATATATATATATTTAGGGGTACCACCACTGGTTTAATTAAAGGGACCCACATCCTCGAAGAAGAAAATAAATAGTGTTCAGAGAAGACCTTGTGGATTCTCACTGAATACTTTAATCTTTTCCTCTCCTACCACCCCTATTATTTTTTTAATATTTGTATATAATATATATATTATATATATATAAACTGAAAACTCACACCCCAGAAGTGACTCGAACCCATACTGCCAGGAGCAACGCAACTGGTATGTACAGGGACGCCTTAATCCGCTTGACCATCACGACCGGACATAAGGAAGTGATAGCCGGAGCTATATGAACCACTTCCCCGCCGGCACTCGGATGGTAATCTTGGGCATAGCATTTTATCAAATCACCTCATTTTTTGGGGCAACACGTGAGGAACACAAATGCAAACAAGCCTGAATGGTCCCCAGGACTAGATACAACTGAAAACTCACACCCCAGAAGTGACTCGAACCCATACTGCCAGGAGCAACGCAACTGGTATGTACAGGGACGCCTTAATCCGNAAATAGGTACCTGGGTGTTAGTCAGCTGTCACGGGCTGCTTCCTGGGGGTGGAGGCCTGGTCGAGGACCGGGCCGCGGGGACACTAAAAAAAAGCCCCGAAATCATCTCAAGATAACCCCCTGTCATCGTGTTGCTGGAAACCTCTGCCAGCGTGTTGCTGGAGAGTAGAAGTGGGGTTTTGGGCACTGTGACGATACGGTGTAGGACTGGCCCCATTTTCTATTAAGTAGGGTGAACTCGCCGGTGTGAGGACCATAGAACTTGAGTGATATTTAATAGGAGATAAAGTGGACTCGCTGGGGAAAAAAAATTGCTGACTTTATTGTACTAGTGTCCTGTGCGAAAGTGACACTCGCATTGTGATATGTACATATGTATATAGATATATAAGAAGTACACTTGATGAAAGTTCTGGTTGATATTGTTTACCTCCCTTTTACGATTAATTATTACTGTCAATTCTTGATAACTTATCATTGACTCGGAGTGGAATCCACTAAGAGGAGGTACTAAGGCCCAAATACTCAGTGTTTTTTAAATAAAGATCCCGGTTACTAGATAAGTGAGGCCGTAACAGAGGCCTGATATCCTCAGGGACCTCGCCAGCCAAACACGTGTTGGATAATGTGGTAAGTTCCACTAGTTCCACTAGTAGGTCCTTTGCAGCATCTCCAAGCGCGGGTTCTCTTCCGTCATGTTTGGGATTTTAACCATGCTATTGATTGGTCTTCTCTAAACAAAAATTTCCTGCTTCTTCAAACGCCGTGTTGTCGAATCGGCTCTGATACACAACATTCCCAACATGAACCTTAGTCCTGGCTTTGTTGCTGTTGACTCTTCCCTTTCAGAGAACTTATTCAAATGTTCGAATCTTTCTAATAAACGTAACCTGGCACAAACCTACCCATCCTTTTCACTCTCTTTTTCTTTCTCCTCATATGCTTGTTCATACCTTTGTCCTTGCTCTTATCTTCCTTTAGGAATTTTCTTTTCTTACCTGCTCCCCACCTCACTCTTATCTTACTTAATGCCCGTACTGCCTTCCTTGCTCTCAGCTGCTCCCAGTTACAAAAGGAAGACTCTCCAATTCCGACAGTGAGCGCATTTATCATCCTATGACCAAAGCCAACAGGAAGAACCACTCCACTAAAACCTATCAAGAAAATATGCCTCTACCGATAAACACTCAAACTACCCAGACAAAATCCCCACTGCCAGTATTCAAGGTGCAGCATACTGAAGGCAAGTCCTCGTACGCCACAGTTTTGGACCTTGAAAAAGAGTACCCCCCAGCTCAAGATCAGAGCAAAGCCAAACATCAGAGGCGAATATATTCTGAGGCTTAAAGGCGAGACAGCTGTAACGATTCTTAAGAATTACAGAAAATGAGTCGAAATCAAGCCAGAGGCCAAAATAGGGATAACCATTGTCCTCCACTATCACTTGCACATGGCTCTAACGCATTTCAAAAAACCTGAATTATGTGGCGTCAGCAACAAGAGGACAAGTCAAATCCACGAAGTAGGAAACCCGACAAGTATCTCTCACAGTAAAAGGACAGATTCCAGAGAAGTTTGATATTGGCATTTGGGGCGTGTTCCAACACAAGCCTTACACCTCAGAGCCTCTCAGATGCTTCAGATGTCAGAGATTTGGACATTACAAGGAAGGCTGCCAATTGCCCAGTGAGGTGTGGAGTCTGCAGCCAGTCCCACTACACGAAACTATGCCTTGATAAACACCAGGCTAACCAGCCCGTTCAAGCTAGGTGCTCAAATTGTTCCAAGGCACACCACGTCCGGAACTTAAGATGCCCCGAAAGGCATAAACGAATCCAAACGAACCCTCCCACTCCCACAGCAGAGCAGAAGTGTCAACCAAAACATGTACCGGCTCCCCTGCCCACAAAAAGAGCATGGAGCTTACCAAGACCAAACTAGATGGAGGGGGTACATGGCCCTCCACCACTGGCCATAGTGAAGGGTGAGAAGACCTCCGCCCATGGTATAGGGATGGCTGGGGACCATCTGAAAATTATTTAACATAATCGCCCGCCCATTACATCCAGTAATCACACTCAAGGCAATAATGGTAAGAGTGTCAAAGTTTTCACTGATAAGGGCCAAAGAGTAAACAGGGCCCCAAACCAGCACAGCAGTAATTAGCGCTCCCACACAACTGGACACCCTCATGCCAATGTTTAGGGTCTTGGTCACAGAATGGGTCGAAAGTTTGCTGTCGAAACACGTTATCAAGCAAACCACAGAGACTCGAAAGACAATTAGGAGGAGCTCAAGAACTTCGAAAAAAATATCCTCACCTTCAAGAACGCAGGACAGGAAACTTTCCTAAAAAGCAGGTAGAGTCCAGTACTTCTGAAAGCGACCTTGATGAGTCACTTTCAAGTACACTAAGATTTTCAACTCCAATTTCAATTTCCATGGCGAGTTCAACTGACTCCGTGGATGCCTCGGTAATATCAGCAAGTTCCAACAACCTAGAGGACTACAGATCCTGCAACGAAATGCACAAGGGCTGCACACAAAATTGCAACACTTGCAATGCATAGCAGCAACCAAAGGCATAGACATCCTGCTACTACATGAGATCTTGCTTCGAGACGGATTAGAACCTAAAATCTCAGGCTATCGAGGCTCCATCTTTCTATGGGTCAACGGGCAAACCAGGGGATGTACAATCCATGTAAAATGTGAACTGATCTCCAAGCCCATAACATGGGGACTGAGGTGATGGGAGTATCCATTGAGCTAAGACTCAACAATCTTGAAGTGTTTAATGTTTGCAGGTCTCCACGAGCCGAAATGCATGTTTCAGTGTTATTTGGACAAGCGACCTCCTCAAACACAATAATTTGTAGTGATTTAAATGCCCATCCTCGTTTGGCACTGGGCTCGAACACAACAAATGAGACTGGAACTCACATAGCTACCAGAAACTCAAATCATAAGCAAGAAAGAACCTTCCCACATCCAAGGGGGTAGATTAGACCTCATCTTCATTTTAGACTCT
This sequence comes from Procambarus virginalis, assembly GCA_020271785.1. NCBI lineage: Eukaryota > Metazoa > Arthropoda > Malacostraca > Decapoda > Cambaridae > Procambarus > Procambarus virginalis. The sequence continues at coordinate 42,991 of WNGS01167960.1, read as the reverse complement.
CTCAGAGATGCAGCAACATGATCAGTTGAGTTCACACTCACAAGCGACCACTATGGGGTCCAAATTGATCAACAGTTGGATCTACCCACCCCGCCTCCACCAGGTGCCTGGAACTTCGCTCTAGTAAAATGGGACAGCTTTCCAAACCTCATCTCTGTTACGGCCCTAATGGGACGCAACCGGGTTCTTTTCTGATGGTATTAGAGTTTGGGTATCCAGCCCCAAGTTAGTAAAGGCGTTCAAGGGGTGAGCTCAGTAATGCAAGTAAAACAAAAGGGGGAGGTACATTAAATACACAAGTTCGTCACTTTAACCATATATAATTAGTCTTCCCATCACCATATATAAATATAAGTCTTAAACGGAAATATTACTACACTATGTACATCATTGTCTCTCTGAAGACTCTGAACACTCGGCGAAGCTCACTCTGTGCAGTCGTTTACCGGGTTTCCTTATTCGTGGCACTACCCTCAGCAAGTACCAGGAAACAACGATGAGTCTACCCTGGCCACGGACCAGCCAAATCACAATTCCACTAGGTGCCTCGTCGTGAAGGCCCACAATTACAGTCCATCCTGTTGCTGGCAGGTACCAATCAGCCTCACGCTGTTAGGCCACTTCACGAGCGAATACTAGGGTTGCGAGCCCTATGCAGGAGCTTCATGTAACTCGCTGGTTACTCCCCTCTGTCGGCACCACAGTCAGTTGTCTCTCCCACCAGCCAGCCCCGGGTATGGCGAATCCCGTCACTGCCACTCCTCAGGCAGACAGTTGAACACTCTACAGTTCTCGTCCGGCGGCGGCTCACTGCTTCTATAAAGCAGACTGGTGTAGAGACCTTGGCTGCCTTAAGTAGACTGACTCTTCGTACATCGCAGCAGCCCTACGTTGACTCTGTGAATACATACACGTCATCAGTATAATGAGACCACTATGACATGTCACTTACTGGCTTAGCCACAAATGTACACTTTGTCGCTCCATAGATGGCGCTCATTGTCTAAGCGCCACCTCACCAGAGGTCAGCACTGGCTACCTCACGAGCCGACTAGGACAGGAATCCAGCGCCTATTGCCGGCATATTCCCGTCATCACTAGATAGCGTTGTCCATGTTGTGGGGGTTTTCGGGAGCGGACTCACAGATGGCGTTGACGTCACTGCTCCGTGTTCCGACAATGGACTTGGGTTCGTAACAATCTAAGAATGGCATACAAACTATGTTGTTCCTGAAGACATTAATCAGGCAGAACAAGATTTTGTCAAAGCGATTCGAAGTGCAGCCAACCACTCAATTCCACTGAAAAAACAGCCCACCAGACACCACAAAGATCAATGGTACTACTGCGAACGTGTCAAAGAGCTCACCCATAGATTCAACAGAACAAGGAAGCTACACAAATAGCAGTCAAGTGACCGCAACAGGACCTTACTTTTTGAGGTCAAGGGAAAATGTGTATCAAGAGACCAGGATAATCAAAGAACAAAAGTGTCTGGAATGGTGTTCACATCTGAATGGACACACTTCTCTTGGAGAGATGTGGCAGATAATCCACAAGGCCAAAGAACATAAAACACCAAAAGCCCCACACCCTAAGGATCCTCAACAGGAAGCCGAAATACTGGCAACCAAATTTGCAGAAAGAGCAGCCAGTAATCAACTTCCACCAGATGTACTAGCAGTTCAGAAAGGATTAGAGGAAGAAAGGAGGCACAGAATCCTAACAGCATGTGTTGAAGCCTCTGACACTAATACCCCCTTCACACTGGATGAGCTCAATTGGGCTAAGTAAAACTCCAAAGGCACATCCCCTGGTGACGACAAAATAACCTATAAAATGATTAGAAACCTCGGCCGAGAGGAAGACCTGTGTGGTTTATTAATCGTATCTTCAGCTACGTTATTGTGACTCATCGTTACTCACCGGGTACAGCATTTCCTTTATGTGCTGGGGTTTTAGACCTGTGAAGCCCCCGCTGAAACTGTTGGGGAAGACATGGCTGCTTTGTAGACCACAAATTCTTGACCTAAGGGTAATTAATTTAGCCTGGACTTGTCAAATTGGACCTACAGCTTGGAATAGAGCAGACATAGTGCCGATTCCAAAACCCAAAGATCCAGCTAATCTAAGGCCCATCTCTCTTCAAAGCTTTACAACCAAGATGGCTGGCAGAAGGACACTCAACAGACGTGAGTGGAAAATGCCTAAACTGCACCAGGATATGTATGTCCATGGAAAGGGGTTGGCACAGTGTAATGTATTACCGCTCTGTTAGCCCACCTGAATGACAGACCAGGAATACTGATATTCCTGGACCTCGAGAACGCCTTTGAACTGACTACTGCCCCAGCTATTCTCTGCTGCCTCATCGACAAAGAGGTCAAAGGCAACCTGCTCTCCTGGACCAAAAACTGTCTCATAGTCTCATAAACAGAGAAGCAAGAGTGAAACTTCATGGCACAGTCTCTGAATACATTAGACATGAAAATGGTACACCGCAAGGAGGCATTCTCAGCCCCCTGCTCTTCAACTGTTTAATGGAAAGAATAATGAAGCTGAAACTTCCAAATCACTGCAGGCTGCTAAACTATGTGGATGACTTTGTCGTCATCATGAAAGGAAGCGCCTTGCGCCTTGCACCTAAATGCTTAGACTGAATCTGTGAGGAGGCAAAGCAGATTGGTATCATTCCTAACTTCACCAAGACAAAAGCTATGCCCATTAAAATAGTGAAGCCCAACAACCAACTCAAAGTACAGGGTCAACCAATTAAATGAGTGGACACTTATCAGTATCTAGGAATAATCCTGGACACACACATAAATTTTAATGCTGAGGTCACTTACTTGAGAGAGAGAGAACTGTGACAATCCTCAGGTCGCTAGCCTCCAGCTCTGGAGGACCCACTCTGCAAGTCCTTCGCACATACTATGTACAGGCAGTGATATCAGTTATCGACAATGCTGCATCTGCACTCACAAACCTTTCACAACAACAGTGTAAAAAGCTTGAAGAAGCCCAAAACAATGCTATTAGAGCTGCCCTGGGAGCCCCTATGTGGACCAGGCTTGACACTCTAAGACTGAAAATGGGTTTGCCCTCTCTTCAAGAAAAATGTCTCAAAGAATAGCTACGATTATCAGTAAGATTATTGTTCCCCTGTTCTAGTCGCAGAACGACAGGCCTCTGTGGTTGGACTTGGCTAAAACAACGAAAACTCTAAGCCTGCCAGAGCGGGAGAAGTTTTAAACAGACAACAATTAAAAAGCATGATTCTTGATAGAGGAGGTGATCATCCAAACCCAAACTACACTTGTTCCCCACCGTGGGAGGAGCCTACCTTCAGAATAGTAATAGAAGGTCTCCCAATGAAAAAGGCTGCTTATGATCCAACAATCCTAAGGCGCATCATGGAAAAGCAAATGAACAGCATTGCAGTAGCAGGAACCACCCACTTCTTCACAGACGGATCGGTGGACACTGAATATGAGAGTGCTGTGCTGCTCTTTGCACAGACAGCGAACAGGTATATTGGAGACAGGGAGGACCAGTATCGTCAACCCAAACTGAGCTGTTTGACATACAACAGGCATTAGCATATATTATTGGACAAAACACTCAAAATGCAATCATACACATAGTCAAATGCTGCACTTCAAATATTAGGAAAAACAGTGGAAAGACAACGTATAAATAATTACCACCATCTTGTATCTTGGAGCAGTAGATAAAGGCAGACTCAACATAACCCTAAACTAGATCCCATCCCATGTTGGAATCCCATTAAATGAGAAAGTCGATGAAACTGCTAAATTGCCAACTCGTCATCCAGTGATCCACAAAAGAATCCAATCCAGCCTAGAGTATATAAAAAACACCATCACAAAAAACTAGCACACCTCATCAAAGTTCATCGATAACAGAGAGTAGCAGAAGGTTCGCCATCCGCAATATGGTATCTTCAGGCCACCAAGTTAGACAGGTTAAATATCGCAAAAGGAATCCACAGAGAAATAGCAGTTCAGTTATATAGACCATGTCTAGGTTACAGATGCAGCTGGGAGATTGGTGAACCCAGAGCGTGGGAATGCATTTTCTGCCAAACAATCACAGAAAAGTCACTACTTCACTATCTCCTGGAACGTGGAGCAACCAACGACCATAGAAGAGCTTTAAGAGTCCCGGAATCTTGAAGTAACCACCCTGAAGCCAACATCACTGCCACTCTTCTGGTCAAAACAGGTGTCCAGCAGCTGGACACCCTCACCCTCATCAGCACACAGTATAAATTCACTCCAAAAAAACTACCTCTTACTGGCTTTGCATGCCTGTTCCACCTCTTGGGTGGCTTAATCTTCATAAGTTAATCAATCGCGCTCTCATCACAATCGACTTTATAATGGTTCGAAACGTCGTCATCTCGTCATCTTCTGGTGTGTGGTTTAATAATCATATCTTCAGCCACACTATTGTGACTCATCATCTTCTTGGTTCAGCATTTGTTTGATGTGCTAGGGTCTTAAAGTCCCCTCTTGAGCCTGTTGGGAAAGACATGGCTGCTTTGTACACCTCAGATTCTTGAACAGTTCAGGGTTCTATGCCAGTAATACTTTCCAGGGGATTCCTGTTGCTGCCTGGAGCTCTATATGGGTGTTGTCATGTCTAGAGCTCTGTGTGGGTGTTTGAATTGTAGAGCCCGTGCTGTCATAGCGTTTCATAGGGAGGGGGTGATAATATTCCTGCTGATTATGACTCTGATTTCACCTTTGGTATTGCCCTCTTCTATTTTTCTGGTGATCTGTGCTCTCATTTTGTAGTTTTCAGGTGAGCTATTGTTGGTCGTCCTTCGGCTAGTGTTAGTGGCACGAGGGGGGAGTCGAACAAGGTTGTCTTCTCTGGGGGTACGTTAAGGAGGCCCATTAAGAGCCCAAATTACTGAGGTTGCTAATAACTTGTCTCTCCTCGGTGGTAATGCCAGGCATGCATTCCAAATAGTATGGGATTATGCCATGCTCCAATGGTTCTAAAAGCATTGTTGACCTTTGTCAGCAGACTGGTGATTTTGGTAGCTGCTTGGTGACTGGCAGCCTTGGGGATGTAGAGCAAAGTTCTCGTGGACGTCGCTGTGACTGCTTCAAGCAGATTATCTTCTGAAATAAAGTTGAGAAGGGGTATTGTTCATCGTTCCTGGGGAAAGTTATCACATTGTCACTGCCCCAGGGCAGGCAGCTAGATCCTAGACAACGACTTGTATTGGCAAAATGTTGGTGGACAGTTCCATCACTATAGAGACGAAACTCTCTATCACATATTGTACAGTTTCCTCTTGGGTGTTCCCATTCTTGGCTGGTAGAGGACTTTGTGACAGGTGCAACATGCGCCATGCTTAGATGTCCCCACGCCTGGCTATCCACTGAGTGCACCCTCTCTTTCCATCCTAAATGGAGTGCAACATGGCAAGCATTGCCCTCCTAAGGAGTTGGGCATGGCATGGGCACTGTGTGTGGGAGACTTTGTGTTGTTGGCCACCTGGGCCAGGCGCAAGTAGCGGGGTGGGGGGACAATGGTGGGGGGGGGGTCGGGGTATTGGAGGGAGGTACATGAGGGGAGGCGCCGGTCACACTTAGTATAGAATTTCATCACTCGAGAATTCACTAATGAAGTTACATTTCAACACCACACTCGCCGAATCGGACTAGGAATCACAGACTCCCAACTGCACTAAATGCAGGCTAGTTGAGCACCTTCCCATCACTCCCTCCTTCCGGGCCGTCTCCCCACCAGGAGGCTGATATGTGTGGTGGCACATGGTCAATAACCTCACCCATATTTTGGCCCATACACCTCCCAGACCTCAACATCCATAATTCCACAACGACGCACCTTTCTATGTTGATTCTGTTGGAATGGTGCAGATAGTGTTCGTCTTGTCCCCTTGTCCCCCATAAATGGGCCTTCAGCAGGTGCAACTTATGCCAAGTCTTGGCTGGCTGTAACACCATAAATGGGGTTTGTATATTATTTTATTTAAAACAAGAAATCATTCACACATTAAATTGGTGTCGGCCCTTAGCAATTAAGACGTCACACCTTTAGAGATTTAATGGTCACAGGTTGAGTAGGGGTCAGGTCATATGAAGTGACCTTGCTTTCTGCTAAGCTTTTAATTGCAACCGGTTGACTGTGTCTTTCCATAAAAAAAGCCGCTGTCTAGGTAGGGGTAGGTAGATAGCCAGAGGCTCTCTCCTGGAAGGAGGAGCTTAGCTCCCGGTTCCCCCCATATATACCAGTGGAACTGTACATTTGAGACATTGAGCAGGGCAACAATAGATAAATCGCTTGTCGAGAGAATCCCACAGCCAGACTAGGCCTGTCCTAGGCTGGGTACTCTGTCAACCGTGCCCCTCCCCCCCTTTCTCTCTATCAAAACTTAGTCTTAGAGTGAACTTGTAAGGTGACGTATATTGTGATTTCAACTTAGATGTTGTGTGATCCTCAGGGGCAGTCAGCCGTAGGTGTTCTAAGTTTCTTGTGTGGTGACTCAAATTGTGTATTAATGTTGACCTTTGAATATCAGGTGATATTGTTGAATAATAATACCCATGTGAGCAAATATATAATTTATTAACTTACTCTTTTAATTGTCTTTAATCTCTGATGCCTAGATCTTGGATTTTGACAGCTAGAGTGGAGAGCACTCTGAAGTTTTATGTTTTTAAGATTCTTGGCTATATTCGTAAAGGTGTCACGTGATGACATCAGATAATATTGTTGAGCAGACAAGTCCAATTCCTTGTCTGATAATACATTTAACTTGAATGGAAGGTGGCAGCAAACTTGTATCTTTCTACTATTCTAGCCCTTTTACTTTCTATTCTTCTACGTTCCTTGATCTCATTTTCTTCCTCTCATTCTAACCTTCTTTCTCCTGACCACTCTTCCTCACACGTTCCTTCCACCTCTCTACCTCCCTCACCCTATGACTGTCATTCTTCATTTCTTTTACTTCATTCTCCGATACGTTACAATTATGGCAGTGGTGGGCATTGTGATCCACGTTAAATTTTGGTAAAAGCGAAGGACCTTGTTCACTATAAGTCCTCCACTCTCGGACTCACATCACATATATTGCTTTGCTGGCGTTGTTGCTCCTAAAGTATAAACATTCAATGTTTCTAGCTATTTTCTAACTCACGTGATAAAAGAGCAATCAAGTTACCGAAATTCATAGTAAAGACTCTTGTATTATTGAAGGGTTTATTTTCCACAACATTTCGTTCCAATACGGAACATCTTCCAGTAAGCAATGAATACACATGGTGTAAATTTATCCTAAACACAGATGTGGAAGAAATGAAGTTGTGTGGGGGGTAAGGAAAAGTAATCCCACATAGATGATAAAGTAGGGAGTTGATGGGAATGGATGCCAATTAAACACTGGGTAAGGCGGTGGGCAGGGAGAACTCGGTAGAGATGTCGTTATCCGCTGCTGTATGGTGAAGTCTGCATTTGAGAGTTGGCAAGGTATCGAAGTCGTTACTTTGTATATTTAAGGTGGGTCTTTTTTTCTGTTATGAGCATAGTATCCAGTATTTGCAGTCTTCTCCAGTCAGTGGTGGATGCCAGGATTGTTGTACTATCTACTAGCATGTTCCTAGTGAGTCTTGTTATGAACACTTTGCATATGGTTTCAAGAGGCATCATCTTCTAGATGGCACGTCAGACTTCTCGAAAGCTTTACGGTGATCATACTAATAGGGTGTTACTTCTGCAGTTACCTCTCTTTTTATATGCAAATAAGAAGAGAGACAACAAGATAAGTAACACTTAAAGCAATTAAGTTCGTGGAGAAAATCACAGTCCGAAGAACCGATAAAACCGCAGCCTCCGTCCTCACCCTGACTGATGAATGTCACCAAACTAAAATAAATTCTCCAAGATAAAATCAAGTTCAAGAGAATTACCAGAAACCAAACTGAAGATATTAAGTAAAGATCCAACCGAATAACTGATGTTGTCAATGCAAAAGAGGCAGCATCTACTTGCAAAAGGTCCTAGGCAACATTTAGGGAAATTTAGTAAAAACCCCACAAGCCTGGTAATCTTTACGACCAATCATCAGCAAGATCCCTACGCCCATGAATAATCTGGCTAAACAACTCACCTTTATACTGACTCTGCATGTACCAAAAATTACAACTTGAAATCAATCGCCGATTTCTTAGACTTAGTGAAAACCACTAAACCTGAAGGAATCATAGCATCTCCAGACGTAGAATACCTATTTACGAACGTCCCTCTAGACTCCACCATCAACTTAATGTTATACAGAGTCTACCGTGGCAATACTTCTCCAAAGTTAGACGTTCCACAGTCTGCCCTCAGAAATTTTCTTGAGATTTGCACCAAATTGGCCCCATTCACAACCTTTTAGAAAGACATGTATAGGCAGATAGACAGAGTGGCTATGGGGGTCCTCATTAGGAGTCCACTTTCTAGCTTCTATATGAGAACACCATCTTCAAACCTATAGGGGAAACCTCGCATTTGTTGCAGATAAATCGATGATATATTCGTTTGTGTGAAAGAACTCAAGGAATTGTCGCGATTAAAGGATCTAGTTACCTAAAACTCGTGCTTAACCGTACCCATGGACTAGGCATCGATGGTGCAGTCCCTTTCCTTGATGTTTACGTATGAGCCAGACAACACTTTCACCACAGAAGTTTATTCTGAACTTTACAAATTTTGCTATAAATATTATCATTTAAGGAGGATGGGTTACATTTTTTTATATAGTCTTGGATGAAAAATACAACATGAATAAGTTACTTAAGTGAATAAAGTAATATTTTTTTCATTTAAAAGGTGTCTCCTTCTTCTCATTTTTTCTGTGGTCACAATTTCCTAAATAATTGTTGTTTTTAACTCTTGTAGTTTTAAACATTGAACGTAAAACCATTCAATAAGTGAATGAAAAAAAAAAATATAATTTAAAATAAATTCAATTTAAAATATATAGAATTTAAAATGAATAGAATTTAAAATATATAGAATTTAAAATAAACAGTTGATGTATAATTTATATCTACCAATTTCAATAAATCAATAAGTAATGTTAATGTCTTCTCACAGACAAAATAACATAGCCACACAAAAAAAACCACAGGTTTTTGTTACATTATATAATAATGTAATAATGTAATAATGTAATGTATTTACATAATAATGTAAATAATGTAATATGTTACATTACTGTAACATATATCAGTAATTATAAACTGAATAGTCAATATTCAGTTTAAAATTACAGATTTAGATTTAGATGCTACATTTATCAATGATTTGAAAAACATTACAGTTGCCAAATTCAGAATAAGAAACTATTTATGTTACATGTTATGCAATGTGTTACAATAAGGGCTGAACTAAATAGGTGTACATCAGTCTAAATCCAAGTTTACATTTTTGGTTTAAAGTGAGAAACATTTAGCTTACTCATTTAAATTAATTTTCTACTCGTAATCCATTCTTTCACATGTTATTTATGTTACAATTACAATTAAACAGATGTTAGGTGAAGATAACAGAGCTGAAAATAATCATTTAAGGCAGACTGAAGCTTTCATTTTATATAAGAGAGGTTGGGTTATTTAATCACAATTAATTTACTTACCAATTACTTGTATTAAAATATATCTAAAAATGTATATAGCTAATAGAACTATTTATTTCTTCTATTAGTTGGGCCAGTAAAAATCTGCACCTTGAAGCCGAGTGAAGAAGTTCTCGTCATGGATCCCATTGGTATCATCTTCCAAAAAAACTCTCCTATAAAGCCACTCTTTGATCACCTGTAAGTTACAGCACATATATTAGCATAATATATAATGTTTTAGAATTATTCCGATGGTTTAAGTTGCTCATGCTCATATTGCTCATATGAACACCTTTGTAAATATTTACATTCACTATGTGTGGGAAATCTACCAATCTATATAAATAAAAATGGAAATGATCGTTTGTTCAAAATCGCTAATCTCCGAAAGTTCTTCACCGATTGCTTTGAAATTTTCACACAATGTTCCATTCGCATCCGGCCAGATTTTTATATGCATACTATATAGATGTTCCTTCTGTGACGGTAAAAAAAACATGCTTTTTCTGAAAAACTGTGTTTTTCATGTGTTTTTCATGTGAGGGAAATCTTCAAACCTCTACCGATTGCTTTGAAATTTTGACACAACGTTGCATTTGAACAGGCGCATGTTTTTATATACCTACTATATTCATGCCTGACCTATGACAGGAAAAAACATGCTTTTTGTGAAAAACAGCGCCATCTGTAGGACGTAAGAGCAAACCACGCTGTAATCCCTGAGAGTTCTTCACTGATTGCTTTGAAATTTTGACATAACGTTCCATTAGAATATGCGTGTGTTTGTAGCGAGTTGATTATCCCAATAATATACTCGCTCCAAAAAGCATTAGCCTAACGAGAGAAGGAAAACTATTCTTAGTACTAATTATGGAACTCAAACCTTTCCCTATTTCCAGTTAATATTCCTGCCAACCTTTGGAGAACGGTCAGGTGTTGCCCGAGCATATAAGCAGCAAAATAGCGAATAATAACCAGTATACTTTCAAGTGTGGTCTAGAACAAACGCTTGCGAGATACTGTACCGACTCTCAGTGCGCTAAACTCACACTATTGCTCGCCAAGGTATCACCTGCATACTTCTGTATACTCGCCAAATGTATATATTCTCTTAGTGTCTGTGTTTATTGTCACCATACTTTACATAACAATAGAACCGTTACATTAGTGACCCAGTGAGTGAAAAGGACACCTAGTCGCAAACTAGATCTTCGTCATGGATTTATCTACCAGGTTTCCAGCATACAACGCAGATGAACTAGAATTTTGGTTCATGCAGATGGAGGCTATTTTTCACACGAAATTACGACTGAGAAAGCCCGATATGCCTACCAACACTTCCTTCGGAGGCTATGCACACTGCCTCTGCTGTCAACACCGCACCATCACCAGACACCAGGTACGTACGCCGCATTGAAGGCCGCTCTTCTACAGGCAGCGATGAATCGCCGAATTCAACAAAGGAATCAACTCCTCACTGACAAAAGACTAACAGACAAAATACCAGCCCAGCTTTTGCGGCATATTCAGTATGTAATGCATACTGCAATGGTCCAGCACCCAGCGAGATTGTGAGATCACTCTGGATACAACTCTGTCCAAACAACACATCAACCGCCCTATTCAGTATGACTGACGACACCCCATTAGCCCAGCTGGCTACACTGCAGACCGGCTTCATACGATTTCTGATAACGCTACGCTGTCCCCCCTCAGTGATACACAGCAGACACACACATCCAACAACTCGCCGTCCTCCAGACCTGGCGTCTTCCGACAGGGAGGATGCACCCACGAGTCCAGTATCAGGATCTAGGCGACAGCGAGAAACAACGAGGAGAGCTTTGTTCTTACCACCAGAGGTTCGGACACCAGCCCACAACTGTAGGGCTTATAGTTCCTGGTCGGGAAACTACTTCGGCGGGGACTGTTAAAGGCCAGTAACCCCGCCATTTCAAACACTACACTGCTCTACATATCTGACATCATAACCAACGCAGTTTCCTCGTTGACACAGGTGCAGCAGTTAGGTGTTGCCTCCTCCAATGGTCAAACCAACCCGTACTCCTGGTTTGGACTTACGTGCCGCCAATGGTACGTTCGTTCGTACATAGGGACCCGCGCCCTGGTTCTCGATTTCANTACGTTTGTAGTGGCTTAACGTATATATCAAGACAGCCCACGCACCTCAACTCCCTCCTTCCCCCCACCCAGCACTGCTGCACACCTGGTCGACGCGCCAACCCTTCAACTGCCTAACTAGCGACTTGCGGCCGTCCAGCGTTCTCATTGGCCGCCAACCAACACACCACTCCCGTTCCTCGCCATCAAATCGTCGCCAGTTATTGTTGGAGTCCCTTGCATTTCTGCCATCCAGAATATATCTCGTGCTCCTGCTGAACACCTGAATTTGACCCCCTCGTGTGATCAAATAAGAGGTTTCTTAGCTAGCGCATATATTCCCAGCACCATTTTATTTTGTTAACGTAACCATTCCCCCCTTTTCCTTTGTTATAATTTTATATTTTTTCTTTTACATTATTTAAATGCCAAGGATCGTCTTTATTTTATTTTGTTTTCTATATTAAAGTAAAGTATTGTTATATTTTGTGTTTTCGTGTTTCTTGCCTTACACAGATTATCAGACAACAGTCACTCTTTTTTTTCTTTTTTTATTTAAATTAGTATGTGGCCCAGCACTGACACCTGCTAGTTGGAAGACTGCCGACCACCATTTCCAACACGTTACCGTCACATATAATGGGGGCCTGTCCACGGAGCTTCACTCAGGTATTGTAATTGTGGTAAGCATACTTGGCTTCATTTCCCTTGCTTCCATTATTTACATTAATCATTTTTTATTTTTATATGGTGCTGTGATATTGTGCATTACGGGAATAGCATATGGTGAGAGTGAGACAACTTTGGATTACGTGGTGACTGTAGGCCGCAGTCCTACTCTTAATTGGTCGTCTCCCCCTTCCGTGTTATTATCCGTGTTTAACATCTTTTGTCCCAGATATTCTCACTTTTTTGACAGATTATCACATAGGTACCCTGGTACTGTGGTCTGTCTCCGGGTCAATAGCACCTAAGTCCTGCAATCCGACTCAGGAGGAAAAAGAGGGCTTTAGATCCTCTAGCACGAACTATTATTGGCGAATTGGGACCTCGCCGATAGTTCTCGTCACCAGTTGACACTCGCACCCCTACTCGTCGGTCAGACTGATGGTATTTACCTAAGGTAGGGAATGGCGTTCTTTCTTTTGAGCACAAAGTTCGCTAATTCTGTAAATACCATATTCAATTTCAGTGGGTACCTTTGCTTATGTTCTATAGTGACTTGGCAAGGTATGACTACATTTTTTGGACTACCTTATTTATTTTGAAGCCATTTAGTGTTTCACTTGTCTTTTAAACTTAGTTTTCACTAATTAGTAGGATTTTCTTGCCTTTATCCTCCCACAGTGAGTACCAGGTACAAGATTTCCTGCGACCTTATTCATTTACCATCTTGAATTAACTTTAATTATTAATAATTCCCCACAGGATAGGTATCAGTTGCCACGTTTCCTGTTTCTGACATTCACCATATTCTCACTATAATTCGTGTCTCCTATATTTTGCTATATTTTCACAATGTTCCGCCTACAAGCATTCAAAACAGATCCAGAAGGTGAAATAGGGACCTTACGTCACGCTAAGAGGGTCGATTTGTTAACTCTTGCACATGAGTATCACTTGGAAGTTCCTGATGGAGCCAACAAATTTGCCATTAATAATATGATACTGGATCACCTTGCTGATGAAGGTATTATAGATTCTTCTACTCATGAACAGTACATTATTTCAGATAAGGATGACTTGAGAGCGATAAAGCTCAAATTGGAACTTGCCAAGATCGAGCTACAGCACAACAGGAAGCAGCTGCAATCCGAGAGCGTGAAGCTGCAATCAGAGAACGTGAAGCTGCCCTCAGAAAGGAAGAAGCTACCCTCAGAAGGGAAGAACAAGAGCTTGAAGCTGCCCTCAGAAAGGAAGAACAAGAAAGAGAAATCCGCCTCAAGGAAAGGAGGCCGCACTGAAGAAAGAAGAAAGTGACAGAGAGGCCGCACTGAAGAAGGAAGAAAGTGAACGTGAGTTGGCCTTATACCAACAGCGACTCGAGATGCAACGTGACCACGACAAACGACAGGCAGAAGCAATGCTAGAATGTCGTAACCGAGAACTCACGAGGGACGCTGCACACCAAGCTCAACTCCAACAAGCGGCAGCTAGTCTTCCTCCCAGTTTCAATATCTCCCATGCAAGTAAGTTAATGCCCCCGTTCCTCGAAACGGAGGTTGATGTGTTTTTTACCACTTTTGAGACCCTTGCTGATCAACTTAATTGGCCTGACGACCAATGGGCTACCCTTCTCCGAGTACATTTAACAGGTAGAGCAGCAGTCACACTCAGCACTTTGGCTTCGGAAAACGACTACAACACCCTGAAACAAGCTGTGTTGGACGCCTACCTTCTCTCCACCGAAAGCTATCGACGAAAGTTTCGTGACTACGTCAAGGCAAGTACCACCACCTTCTTAGAATTTGCTAACACCAACGAAGATATTTCATGAAATGGCTGGAGGCAGCACATGTCTCTACTTTTCAGAGCTTGTCAACCTCATACTGGTTGAAGAATTTTTGAGACGTGTACCTCCTCCTGTCCGCCTATACTTAGCAGACAAGGAAGAGACGGATTTAGTGAAGTGCGCGAAGTCAGCTGACACTTACAGCCTCATCCACCGGCTGACTCCAGAACCTACCAGCAAGAAGTCTTGGTACAGTTACGAGAAAGCGAGCCCAGATCAAGGTACCTCTCAACTGTACTGCAGGTATTGTCGACTATATGGACATACCATTGACAAATGTGGTAAGTCCCAATCTAAAGGTAACATCGAACCCCTAAGTCTAAACCTACTCACCCTAAGTCCGGTAAGCCTGTAATGAATGTTGGTGTTCATGCTAATGATCTCTCTCTCTTTACCAAGCATCTATATCCAGGAACTATCTCTACCCACGGTTCAGATTCAGAGGGACGTTTCGGACTTAAGATCCTACGGGACACAGCGGCTCTACAATCGATCGTCTTGAAATCAGCTGTGCCCAACGTCGCCTACACAGGAGAGACTGTGTTCATCACTGACCTTACTGCTACAACTCCTTATCCACTTGCCCGAGTTTACCTGGATTGTCCCTTCGTGACCGGTGAAGTCCAAGTCGCCGTCAGGGAAAAGCCTTTTCCCATGCCTGGAGTGCAACTTCTCCTGGGCAACGACTTGGCAGAAGACCAACAACCACACAACCTGATCGTCAAGGACATATCCGAGGTAAGCAACTCTGTGGTGGATAACCCGATTTTTGAACATGTTCCAGTAAAGGTTCAAGAGAGTGATGAAGGTTCTCCTCCTGTTATGGTGACCACCCGTGCTCAAGCTGCACGACCACAGCCAGCTGACTCTACTGCTACCGCTGTCCCTCAGGACCCTTCGAAACTACCCCCTAACCTGACCGCGGTGGAGTTCCTTAAGTTACAGAGAGATGATCTTACCTTGACAACATTATTCTTTCAGGCTGAAACCCAATCCGACAGTGTTCCTGGGCTCTTTATGGAGAACGAAATACTCTATCGCAGGTATAGACCCAGTAAACTGAAGGACGAGGACGATTGGGCAGACGTTGAACAACTAGTGATTCCTACCAGCCTGCGGCCCACGATTCTACACCTGGCCCACGGCGCTTTGTCACACTACGGGTTCAACAAGACTTACCATGGAATTCGACAAGACTACTACTGGCCAGGTATGGTTAACGATGTCAAGAATCATGTCAAACTGTGCCACGTGTGTCAGTTAGCCGGGAAACCGAACGTTTCCATTCCCAGAGCACCACTGATACCCATCCAGGTGCCTGAGGAACCGTTCCACAGACTTATTATTGACTGTGTTGGTCCTTTGCCTCGGACCAGTGCAGGCAACGCCTATATCTTAACTATCCTGTGTCCTACCACCAGATTCCCCATAGCAGTTCCAGTGAAAAACATTACGGCTGCTACAGTGGTGAAGAATTTACTGAAAATCTTCACCCAGTATGGATTTCCGAGGGAGATTCAGAACGATTGTGGCACCAACTTCACCAGTGATCTTTTCAAACGGACTCTGGAGGAGTTCAACATCAAACAGGTACTGTCCAGCCCCTATCATCCTGCTTCACAGGGTTCTCTCGAGCGTAGTCATCAGACTATCAAGGCACTCTTAAAAAAGTTTTGCAATGAGACCTCAAAGGATTGGGATAGGCAACTTGATCTCATTATGTGTATTTTCAGAAGTCTTCCCAACGAGTCACTAGGAGTATCTCCTTATGAGATGCTCTACGGACGTAAGTGCCGTACACCTCTCAAGGCTTTCAAGGATTCTCTACTTGATGCCACCTTCAGTGAGCATCAGAATGTGCCCCAGTATCTTCAAAATCTCCGACACATTCTAGAGAGGGTCCATTCCTTTGCCAGCAACAACCTACAGAAAGCCCAGGAGAGGATGAAGACTCGTTACGACCAGCACTGTAAAGTAAGGAAGTTTACACCAGGAGACTTAGTGCTTGCCTATTTCCCTATCCCAGGTTCTCCTTTACAGAACAGGTTCTCAGGACCCTACCGTGTTAAGGAGTGCCGGAACAACTTCAACTACGTTCTCGAGACCCCCGATAGGCGGCGGAAGACCCAGCTGTGCCACATCAATTTACTCAAGCCCTACCATGGGGTTCCTCCCACTGTGTTAACCAATTTCACCTCATTTACAGGTCCATATAGCCACAGTGAGACCTTCCCTGCTGCTCCTTCCGAAAGCACTGACACTGAGACAGCGCTTTCTCTTTCGGAAACCCTTACTGATTTTCACCATCATTTTCAACACCATAATTGTGCTCCTTTATCATATTCTAATACTTCTCTCGCATCGCCAGATATCAAGTCTCCCATCCTCCATAGCGACGCCAGTGGTACCGTCAACGTGGGTGACCTAGTACAACAAGGCGACGAGACTATACATACCAACTACCATAAACGACACCACAAGCAACAAGGAGCTACTCGTCGTCCTGAACGAGCACCACTTTGCTCCTTACCAGCAAAGTACTCAGTCCACCACCATCTACATGGACCACAACCATCTTCATTTCCTACAGACAGCCCAACTCATCCATTGACTACTTCTATAATGGGCTTGCCAGCTACATCATCTCAGCCTGGAGATTGCTACACCCAGAAGTCTGACTACATCATATCAGACGCCCTCTCCAGCATCACTGAGGTAGAGCCTGCTCCACCTCCCACTCTACCTCCCGTGAACGTGACTCCACCAGAACCGCAGGCTTCGGGGGAGAGTTGTGACGATAATCTCTTCCCATAGATTGTGCCTGCTCTTCTGCTAGCATCACGTTCAACACAATATTCAAGATACGTTATTCAGTGGCTTAAACGTATATATCAAGACCAGCCACGCACCTGCAACTCCCCCTCCCCCCACTCCTGCACACCTGGTCGACCCGCCAACTGCTACTCCCAGCCAAACTACCGACTTGCGGCCGTCCTGCATTCTCATTGGCCGTTCAACAACACACCACTCCAGCTCCACGCCAATCACATTCCTCGCAAGCCAACGTCGGGATCAACTGGCAGCCCTACCAGTCAGAATATATCTAGTGCTCTTGCTGTGAACACCTACTTGACTCACGTTGTGTGATCAAATAAAGGTTGATAGCTTGCGCATATATTCCCAGCACCATTTATCTTTGTATTCCTGTTAACGTAACCAGTTCCCCCCTTTTCAGTTTGTTACATATATTTTTACGTGTTTTACTTTTACGTTATTTTACGTTTAAATGACAAGGAATTGTCTTTATTTTATATTGTTTTCTAGATTGAGTAAAGTGCATTTTTTATATTTGTGTTTTTCCTGTATCTTACCTTACCTTACCACAGATCATCAGACAAGCAGTCACTCTTTTTTTTCCCTTTTTTTTATAACTTACATATATGTGGCCCAGCTATCTGCTATTTGGAAGACTGCCGATCACCATTTCCAACACGTTACCGTCACAATATAAAATTATATATATAAATATATAAACATATGTTGTACCTAGTAGCCAGAACGTCACATTCGGCCTACTATGCAAGACCCGAGTTGCCTAATAAGCTAAGTTTTCCTGAATTTATACATTTTTCAATATTTTTTTGTGATGAAATGATAAAGCTGTTCATTTCATTGTGAATGAGTTATTTTTTTTTTTAATTTGAGTTAAGACTAATGTAGATATATGACCGAACCTAACCAACCCTACCTAACCTAACCTATCTTAACCTAACCTAAACAAACACAATTAGGTCAATAATTTATGTTCTTAATATAATATAAATAAAATAATTCAAATAAGCTAATTGAAAAAGATTTATATATAATATATATATATATATATATATATATATATATATATATATATATATATATATATATATATATATATATATATATATATATATATATATATGTTAGTATATTTTGGTAGCAGTCTTTCCTGTAGACATATATTATTAAATATGACCGAAAAAGTAAGATTAATAATTCTAACACGAATTTTCTCGATTTTCCTTATGTTTCTTTTTACTGGTGACGGTAAATGAAAAATCAATTCTCCAAAATTCATTTTTATTTCTAGTCTGATGCGACACGTCGTACTCGGCCTACTGTGCAAGGCCCGATTTGACTAATAAGCCAAGATTTCCTGAATTAATATATTTTCTCTAATATTTTTCTCATGAAATGATAAAGCTACCCATTTCATTATGTATGTGGTCAACTTTTTTTATTGGAGTTAAAATTAACGTAGATATATGACCGAACCTAACCAGCCCTATCTAACCTAACCTAACCTATCTTTATAGGTTAGGTTAGGTTAGGTAGCCGAAAAAGTAAGGTTAGGTTAGGTTAGGTAGTCAAAAAACAATTAAATCTTGAAAACTTGGCTTATTAGGCAAATCAGGCCTTGCATAGTAGGCTGAGAAGTGCATTCTGGCTACTAGGTACGACATTTTATATATATATATATATATATATATATGTTATTAAATATGACCGAAAAAGTAAGATTAATAATTCTAACACGAATTTTCTCAATTTTCCTTACGTTTCTTTTTACTGATGACGGTAAATTAAAAATCAATTCTCCAAAATTCATTCTTTATTTCTAGTCTGACGCGACACTTGAGCGCGTTTCGTAAAACTTATTACATTTTCAAAGACTTTAGTTACACACACACAGAACAACTATAACTGAACAGAGTTTAAACAGCTTTTTCTTTTTTATACCTGCATTTGGGTGAGGTGACATGTTACAATGGTTTTGGGTGAGGTGAGAACAAACACAGAACACGAAACAATGGGTATAAGCTAAAGGGAAGAATAGATCTGTAACTGCAGAAGGCCTATTGGCCCGTATTTCTTGATGTTTCTATATTGGAGCGGATATATAGAAACATCAAGAAATACGGGCCAATAGGCCTTCTGCAGTTACAGATCTATTCTTCCCTTTAGCTTATACCCATTGTTTCGTGTTCTGTGTTTGTTCTCACCTCACCCCAAACCATTGTAACATGTCACCTCACCCAAATGCAGGTATAAAAAGAAAAAGCTGTTTAAACTCTGTTCAGTTATAGTTGTTCTGTGTGTGTGTAACTAAAGTCTTTGAAAATGTAATAAGTTTTACGAAACGCGCTCAAGTGTCGCGTCAGACTAGAAATAAAGAATGAATTTTGGAGAATTGATTTTTAATTTACCGTCAGCAGTAAAAAGAAACGTAAGGAAAATTGAGAAAATTCGTGTTAGAATTATTAATCTTACTTTTTCGGTCATATTTAATAACATATGTCTACAGGAAAGACTGCTACCAAAATATACTAATATATATATATATATATATATATATATATATATATATATATATATATATATATATATATATATATTAGTATATTTTGGTAGCAGTCTTTCCTGTAGACATATGTTATTAAATAAGACCGAAAAAGTAAGATTAATAATTCTAACACGAATTTTCTCAATTTTCCTTATGTTTCTTTTTACTGATGACGGTAAATTAAAAATCAATTCTCCAAAATTCATTTTTTATTTCTAGTCTGACGCGACAATTGAGCGAGTTTCGTAAAACTTGAAACGCGCTCAATTGTCGCGTCAGACTAGAAATAAAAAATGAATTTTGAAGAATTGATTTTTAATTTACTGTCATCAGTAAAAAGAAACATAAGGAAAATTGAGAAAATTCGTGTTATAATTATTAATCTTACTTTTTCGGTCTTATTTAATAACATATATATATATATATATATATATATATATATATATATATATATATATATATATATATATATATATATATATATATATATTGTTGGGGTTCACGGGGGGGGGGGGGGGGGTGAGCAACTGTATGCAAGGACTTTATCCCTGAAACCTCTCAAAGCAGTTGTTCTGACGATAGTCGTTACTCACCGTAGTCCTACGGGTCTTCACTCGATCCTCTCGGCGCCACTGTACACCCAGGAGAGTACCCCAGTCGATCTCCCAACCGGCCTCAGGTCGAAGAGTGAGTGGAGACACAGATTGTTCCCTCAATTTGTGTGCCCGCCCCGACAAGGACTCTTGCACAACCTTCAAGGTCGCCAACTGGTGTATTAGGTGTCCAGTAGCACTACAGTATAGTTGCATAATTGTGGTAATTGTGGCAAAAGCAAGCTCTATTAATTTGGTATCAGGCAAGTAATTTATTTCTGTCTTCTTTTCCTTTTCGCAGTCACAAGGTATATGGAGGGGATGATATAACCACCAAGGAGTTTTGGTATTTTACTTAAAAACAACGAGATATTTATGCATCAATAAACATATCAGAAACAAGTACAACAGCTGCTCTCTCCTCAGCAGATAATCTGGAGCACTCCGAATGGCAACATATTTCCGCCCCTAACGTCACCTGTCACATATCAGTTGATACGCGCCCTAGCGCTCGTGAGAATGATTATTGCTTGTTTTCTTGGGCGCCGCGCACCCCGTTTCTTTAACTTTTCGCGAAGCACTATATTTACCATTCGAAGGATGTAGCCTTCAATCAAAGTACATAGGTATGACGTCAACCAAGCTAACGAGGCGTTTGATTTGTCATCTTCAATCCGGTGCCCCTAGAAATCACATGAGACAAGCCCACGACATCACCCTAACAATATAAATGTCGAATAAAAACACTTGTATATTAGACAAAACTCAAGATGTACGATGATTACAAATTCTTGAAGCAATCAACATAAAAATAGAACAACCTACCATAAATATCCAAACTACGGAACTATTCACTCTACCCACCATGAGAGTAAGAACAAGACCGGAACATGAAGATGCCAACATAGAAGACACTTCTCAACATGCTACGCTCACTTCACCTGATTAATCCTTGTAAATTGATTGGACATGTATGGCCTTTTTCTTTAAAGGCCTTTAAAACGTTATCCCTTACTTTTTCCTCCGTTTATGCATTATTCTTGACTCATTTGTATTGTCTACTTGTTTTCACCTGACCCCATATACGTATAAATCCAACACACATTGTAATTTTTTATCACTTGGGAATGAACCATGTATGCTTGAAACGTTGTGTAATTTTATAATAAGTGTAATACATTCTACACTTGTTTGGTAGTTTGTTTATCTTTCTTCACTCTCGAGCGAGGATGACTCTTCGAGAACTCCCCTTCCAGTTAAACTAAGATGCAAGAGCACTAGTCAGAGGGAAAGAAGCCCTAAACAAGAAAATAAATAATACAGAATATTCAGTCATATTCAGTGAAACGTAGATAAATGAAAACCTGATGCCAGTATAAACTAATATATATATATATATATATATATATATATATATATATATATATATATATATATATATATATATATATATATATATATGTCGTACCTAGTAGCCAGAACGCACTTCTCAGCCTACTATGCAAGGCCCGATTTGCCTAATAAGCCAAGTTTTTATGAATTAATATATTTTCTCTAATTTTTTTCTTATGAAATGATAAACCTACCCATTTCACAATGTATGAGGTCATTTTTTTTTTATTGGAGTTAAAATTTACGTAGATATATGACCGAACCTAACCAACCCTACCTAACCTAGCCTAACCTATCTTTATAGGTTAGGTTAGGTTAGGTAGCCGAAAACGTTAGGTTAGGTTAGGTTAGGTAGGTTAGGTAGTCGAAAAACAATTAATTCATGAAAACTTGCCTTATTAGGCAAATCGGGCCTTGCATAGTAGGCTGAGAAGTGCGTTCTGGCTACTAGGTACGACATATATATATATATATATATATATATATATATATATATATATATAATGTCGTACCTAGTAGCCAGAACGCACTTCTCAGCCTACTATGCAAGGCCCGATTTGCCTAATAAGGCAAGTTTTCATGAATTAATTGTTTTTCGACTACCTAACCTACCTAACCTAACCTAACCTAACGTTTTCGGCTACCTAACCTAACCTAACCTATAAAGATAGGTTAGGCTAGGTTAGGTAGGGTTGGTTAGGTTCGGTCATATATCTACGTAAATTTTAACTCCAATAAAAAAAAAATGACCTCATACATTGTGAAATGGGTAGTTTATCATTTCATAAGAAAAAAATTAGAGAAAATATATTAATTCATAAAAACTTGGCTTATTAGGCAAATCGGGCCTTGCATAGTAGGCTGAGAAGTGCATTCTGGCTACTAGGTACGACATATGTATATATATATATGTATATATATATATATATATATATATATATATATATATATATATATGTGTGTGTGTGTGTGTGTGTGTGTGTGACGGTAAAGTAGTGGAGTATGGTGTTCGGCAGTCCTCCAATGGCAGGTGTCAAAGCCAGGTCACATATATCGTAAAAAAAAGAATGACTGCTTGCCTGATAGTCTGTGGTAAGGTAAGGGAAGACACACAAAACACAAAGTATGAACAATGAAATTTAATTACTCTAGAAAACAAATTTAAATAAAGACAATTCCTTGGCATTGAAATAGTGCAAAAAATAACAAGTGAAATTAACATATAACAAAAATGATTAAGAGACTGGTTACGTTAACAGGAATGCAAAGATAAAGTGGTGCTGGGAATATTAACGCAAGCTAAGAACCGCTACTTGATACACGAGGTATAACAATTAGATGTTCACAGCTTAGAGCACAAGAATATTCTGAGGAAGGTCTCGTGGCGCGACCTAGACGTTGACTTGGGTAGATGGCGTGCGTGGTGCGAAGCAGGAGTGGCGTGATCTTGACCAACCAATCGAAATACAGGGAAGTGAAGACTGGTCGTTAGCTCGTTGAAGTGTCGCGCTGAGTCGGTGAGGAGTGTGGGGGGTTGCAGGAGGGGGTATGCAGGTGTGTGTAGCTGCCTGGACAAACGTTTTGTTACTACTGAACGTATCTTGAATGTAGCAATAGACGTGACTTTTGAAGGGAAGAGCAGGCTAAATCTCTCTTGAAAGATATTATCGTCACAACTCTACCCCGAAGCCTGCGGTTCCGGTGAAGTCACGTTCTCGGGAGGTAGAGTGATAGGTGGAGCAGTCTCTACCTCAGGGATGCTGGAGAGGGCGTCTGATATGATGTAGTCAGACTCCTGGGTGTAGCAATCTCCAGGCTGAAATTTTGCAGCTAGCAAGCCCATCGTAGAAGTAGTCGATGGTTGAGTGGGGCTGGCTGCAGGAAGTGAAGAGGGTTGTGGTCCGTGTAGATGGTGGTGGACCGAGTACTTTGCAGGTATGGTGCAAAGTGCTGCCTGTTCAGGACGATGAGTAGCTCCTTTTTGATCGTGTTGTAGTTTCTGGTAGTTAGT
Source organism: Procambarus virginalis (assembly GCA_020271785.1). NCBI lineage: Eukaryota > Metazoa > Arthropoda > Malacostraca > Decapoda > Cambaridae > Procambarus > Procambarus virginalis. The sequence continues at coordinate 19,324 of WNGS01167960.1, read as the reverse complement.
AGGTAGAATCTCTTCGCCTTGTTGTACCAGGTCACCCCAGATGCCGGTACCACTGGCGTCGACATGAAAGATGAAAGGCTTGGTGATATCTGGCGAGGCGAGATTAGTATTAGAACAAGGTAAAGGAGCACTATTATTGTCCTGAAAGTAATTATGGATATCAGTTAGGATTTCCGAGTTGGAAATCGCTGCCTGAGTGTCAGTGCTTTCGGGAGGAGAAGCAGGGAAGGTCTCACTGTGGCTGTATGGACCTGTAAAGGTGGAGTAGTTGATTAGCTGAGTGGGAGGAGTACCATGATATAGCTTCAGCAGGTTGACGTGGCACAACTGGGTCTTCCGCCGCCTATCGGGGGTCTCGAGAACGTAGTTGTGATTATTTCTGCAATCCTTGACACGGTAGGGTCCTGAAAACCTGTTTTGTAAAGGAGAACCTGGGATAGGGAAATCAGCTAGAACGAAGTCTCCCTTTTTAAATTTCCTTACTTGGCTTTGCTGGTCGTAATGAGTCTTCATCCTCTCTTGGGCTTTCAGTAGGTTGTTTCTGGCAAAGGAATGCACCCTCTCGAGAATGTGTTGGAGGTTTTGAAGAAACTGGGGCACATTCTGATGCTCACTGAAGGTACTTACGTCCGTAGAGCATCTCATAAGGATATACTCCTAGTGACTCATGGGGAAGACTTATGAAAATACACATGATGAGATCAAGTTGCTTATCCCAATCCTTAGAGGTCTCATTGCAAAACTTTTTTAGGAGTGCTTTGATAGTCTGATGACTACGCTCAAGAGAACCCTGTGAAGCAGGATGATAGGGGCTGGACAGTACCTGTTTGATGTTGAACTCCTCCAGTGTCCGTTTGAAGAGATCACTAGTGAAGTTGGTGCCACAGTCGCTCTGAATCTCCCTCGGAAATTCATACTGGGTGAAGATCTTCAGCAAATTTTTCACCACAGTAGCAGCCGTAATGTTCTTTACTGGAACTGCTATGGGGAATCTGGTGTTAGGACACAGGACGGTTAAGATATAGGCGTTGCCGGAACTGGTCCGAGGTAAAGGACCAACACAGTCAATAATAAGTCTGTGGAAAGGTTCCGCAGGCACCTGGATGGGTGTCAGTGGCGCTCTGGGGATAGAAACGTTAAGGTTTACCTGCCATCTGACACACGTGACACAGTTTGACATGTTGTTTGACATCATTAACCATACCTGGCCAGTAGTAGTCTTGTCGAATCCCATGGTAGGTCTTGTTAAACTCGTAGTGTGATAATGCTCAGTGGGCCAGGTGTAGAATAGTGGGCCGCAGGCTGGTAGGAATCACTAGTTGTTCGACGTTAGCCCAATCGTCCTCCTCCTTCAGTTTACTGGGTCTGTATCTGCGACAGAGCAACTCGTTCTCTAGGAAGAACCCAGGAATACTGTCGGATTGAGTCTCAGCCTGAAAGAATAATGGTGTCAAGGTAAGATCTTCCCTCTGTAACTTACGGAACTCCAAGACGGTGAGATTTGGGGGTAGTTTGTGAGGGTCTTGAGGGACAGCGGTAGCATTAGAGTCAGCTGGTTGCGGTTGTGCAGCTTGTGCACGGGTGGTCACCAAAACCGGAGGAGAAGCTTCATCACTCTCTTGAACCTTTGCTGGAACATGCTCAAAAATCGGATTATCCATAACAGAGGTACACACCTGGGGTTTTTCCGTGACGATCAGGTTGGTCGGTTCCAGGTCTTCTGAAAAGTCGTTGCCCAGGAAAAAGTTGCACTCCAGGCATGGGAAAAGGCTTTTCCCTGACGGCGACTTGGACTTCACCGGTCACGAAGGGACAATCCAGGTGGACTCTGGCGAGAGGATAAGGAGTAGTAGCAGTGAGGTCAGTGATGAAGACAGTTTCTCCGGTGTAGGCGACGTTGGGCACAGCTGATTTCAAGACTGAAGAGCCGCTGTGTCCCTCAAGATCTTAAGTCCAAAACGTCCCTCAGAATCTGAACCGTTGGTAGTGATAGTTCCAGGATACAGATGTTTACTGAAGAGAGAAAGATCATTAACATGAACACCAACATTCATTACAAGCTTACCGGACTTAGTAGGAGTCTGTTTGGGTTTGGTGGATTCAGTGTTACCTTTATATGGAGACTTACCACATTTTTCTATGCTATGTCCATAGAGTCTACAATACTTACAGTACAGTTGCGAGGTATCTTGATCTGGGCTCAATTTCTCGTAACTGTACCAAGACTTCTTACTGGTAGGTGGTTCTGGTGTCAGCCGGTGGATGAGGCTGTAAGTGTCAGCCGACTTCGCACATTTCACTAGGTCGGTCTCTTCCTTATCTGCTAAATATAAACGGACAGGAGGAGGTACACGTCTCAAGAATTCTTCAACTAGCATAAGGTTGACGAGTTCTGGAAAAAGTAGAGACATGTGCTGCCTCCAGCCATTTCATAAAATATCTCTGTTTGGTGTTGTCAAATTCTAAAAATATGGTGGTACTTGCCTTTATGTAGTCACGGAATTTTCGTCGGTAGCTTTCGGTGGAGAGAAGGTAGGCGTCCAACACGGCTTGCTTCAGGGTTGGGTAGTCATTCTCAGACGCCAAAGTGCTGAGTGTGACTGCTGCTCTACCTGTAAGATGTACTCGGAGAAGGGTAGCCCATTGGTCGGTAGGCCAACTAAGTTGATTAGCAAGGGTCTCAAAAGTTGTAAAAAAAATCAACCTCCGACTCTACGAACGGTGGCATTAACTTACTTGCATGGGAGACATTGAAACTTGGAGGAAGACTTGCTGTAGCTTGCTGGAGTTGAGCTTGGTGTGTGGCTTCCAACGTGAGCTCTTGTCGACGACATGCTAGAGCCGTTTCCGCTTGTTTCTTGTCATGCTCGTGCTGCATCTCCAGGTGACGTTGTTTGAGGGCCAGCTCACGTTCTTGCTGTCCTTGGAGGAGGAGGGCCTCTCTGTCACTTTCTTCTTTCCTCAGGGCGGCCTCTCGCTCCTTGAGGCGGATTTCTTCTTTCTTGAACTGGAGCTCTCTTTCTTGCTCTTCCTTCCTGATGGCAGCTTCACGCGCCCTGATTGCAGCTGCTTCCTTTTGTTGCTCCGCTCAATTTTAGCAAGTTCAAGTTTGAGTTTCATTGCCGTCAGATCATGCTTATCTGAAATAGTTTATTGTTCATGAGTGTCAGAGTCTATAATCCCTTCATCTAAAAAGTGATCTAAGAGAATATATGTACTTCATGCTTGTTGGCTCCATGGGGAACATCTAGGTGATACTCATGTGGAAGAGTTATCAATTCGATCCTCTTGGCATGACGTAAGTTCTCTATTTCACCTGCTGGATTTGAACGGAAAGCTTGGATACGAAACATTGTGAAAAGTTAGCAAATAAATGTGACACGAATATACTGTGGTGATATTTTTTTTTTTTTTTTATTTATATTTTTACATGCAAGCATGCTTATAAGTACAATAAAAACAATACAAACGCAAACATCAGAACAATAAAGCACAACGTGCAAAAACATAAAGGACATAAACACAAAAACGCCGGCCGGAAGGGCCGACCACACAAAAACAATAATTACAAAACAAATACAACAATTACAGAACAAAATACAACAATAAATACAAACAAATTGACAACAATGAAGCCACACATAGCGGAATACAACACAGAAATGATTCCAAAACATTTAATAAACAGAACAAGGCTACCAGCACCGCAAACACACACGGAGAGGCACCAACATAAAACGAAAAAAAACAATAATAATAACAATAATAACAAGAATAATAAGAAAGAATACAAGTATACAACAAACTGGTAAACCACGACAAAAGCATACACCCAGACCGAGCCACGCCAACAGCCTGAAGGGCACTCAGCACCACACAAACAATCACACAAAACAAACATCATAAAACCAAGAATCCACAAAACATTATAAAATAACATGCCAACCACAATCAAATACACACACACGTACACATGGACACACCACATGCACTCTACACAACCCACAGTACAGACAGGAATCATTGGTCTTGCGGAATTACCGTCACAGGAAGATACTTATCAGGGAACTTCGCCCAAGGATATTTCGCTTTATAGGCCTCCCAAATCATATACTCCTGGGTGGTGGGGGGACGACCCCCCAGCTCCCGCGGGCCCGGCATAAACTCTGGAATTTCCAGATCAGGCGGAAGCGGCCAGTCCCGAAGTTCAAAAGCACAAGTCGCATAACGAGGCTTGGGAGCGCGAGCCATGCCCCCTGACGTAGCAGATGATACCGATGAAGCGTACGAGGGCTGCCTAGACGGCCGCGTCGCCGGAAGCACAGGAGCAGGGGACAAGCGACGAGAAGGCAAGACCTCCACCGAGACCGCAGGGGACACTGAAGAGAATGTCGTAGATGGAAGAGGCGTCGAAACCGCAGACGATGAAACGGGGACCGATGCAGGAGTCACAGAATCACCAGAGCGAGCAGTCTTTTTCAACAGCATCACCAGGCCACCCCGCTCACCACGGACTTCTGCAGGGGGCACCACCCCCCACGAAGAACCGGAGCCATCCGAGGCAGGCGGTGCTCCCGCAGCAGGAACCGCAGACACGAGATCAGAAGTGGAGGCTGAAAGACCGGCACCGGCATCCTCCGGCAAATGCACCTCCGCCGTCACCGTAGTACGCAACGCAACTGTAGCCACCCCTCCGTCGCCGGCAGACTCACAAGCGTCGAAATCACCAACGTCTACCCATGCAGGCGACGAACGCCGGTAACGCTTAGGCCCGGGCCGCAGATCATCAGACCCGGAGGCCGACTCAGACACACGCTCAACACAAGCCGGGCGAACCGCCGCACGCCGCAGTACTGCAGCATCCTCCACCACATGGGGTACCAGGCCAGACACAGAAGGAATCGCCGGATCCACCCCATCACCCAGCACAGCCGGAACAGACGTCGAGGGTGCAGGGACAGGGTCAGATGCAGCAGAGGAAGACGGGGGAAGCGTATACGGAAGAACTCTAGAGACACTAGGCGGAGCAGGACGATCACCAGGTGATGACACAACCTCCGGAGGAGAAGCCACCACCACAGAGGGCGTATCAGGCGACACAGGGGGCACATCCGCGGCTGGAGAGGCGTCCATAGCCACAGAAACCTCCTCCACAGGAAGCGGAGGAAAATCCTCCTCACTAAAGAGGTTCACGGGAGCAATGGCTGGCGCAGAACAGTCAGCAGCCTGATGGCCCAACAGCCCACAACGATAACATGTCCGAGGCTGGCGGGCGTAAAACACGCGAACTGTGTATCCCATCAGACGCACAGAGGACGGAATATCCTCCCGGAGCCTCATGCCCAGGGTGCGAATGTTCGTCCTCACACCCTTAAGGGGGCTGGAAGTGACCACGTTCACCCGCACACTAACCACCGCTCCAAAACGGCCGAAGTACCGCCGTAGCAGACCCTCCGGAAACTCCAATGGAGCCCCATGCACGCTGACGTAGGTGAGGGCACCACTTCTATCAGAGATGGAAACAGAGCCCGCACCATCCGGCAGGGATAATGTCCGTCCCTCGTAACGACGGAGAAAGTCGCGATAAGCTAACTCCTCAGTGAACTTCACTATCACTCGCCGTGCCGTCACCAGCTCGACTCCGTAAATGTCAATCACAGGAACATGCAGCATCTCACACACCTGCGCCATCTCCGGGTACCCAGCCCGGCCGGAAAATTCGAAGCCCACAGACTGCGCCCGCAGTACAGGTGGGAGTGGGACCCCCATCGTGAATGCCACGTCAACACAGGCAGGCAGACACACCTGCCCCCAACCGGCCAATTATGGAAACACTCCAACAGCCGGAGCGCCGCGCACACACGTCCGACCCCTACCGAAGCTAGGGCCGGTCTCCAATGCTGAGTGTGACTGCTGCTCTACCTGTAAGATGTACTCGGAGAAGGGTAGCCCATTGGTCGGTAGGCCAACTAAGTTGATTAGCAAGGGTCTCAAAAGTTGTAAAAAAAATCAACCTCCGACTCTACGAACGGTGGCATTAACTTACTTGCATTAGAGACATTGAAACTTGGAGGAAGACTTGCTGTAGCTTGCTGGAGTTGAGCTTGGTGTGTGGCTTCCAACGTGAGCTCTTGTCGACGACATGCTAGAGCCGTTTCCGCTTGTTTCTTGTCATGCTCGTGCTGCATCTCCAGGTGACGTTGTTTGAGGGCCAGCTCACGTTCTTGCTGTCCTTGAAGGAGGAGGGCCTCTCTGTCACTTTCTTCTTTCCTCAGGGCGGCCTCTCGCTCCTTGAGGCGGATTTCTTCTTTCTTGAACTGGAGCTCTCTTTCTTGCTCTTCCTTCCTGATGGCAGCTTCACGCGCCCTGATTGCAGCTGCTTCCTTTTGTTGCTCCCGCTCAATTTTAGCAAGTTCAAGTTTGAGTTTCATTGCCGTCAGATCATGCTTATCTGAAATAGTTTATTGTTCATGAGTGTCAGAGTCTATAATCCCTTCATCTAAAAAGTGATCTAAGAGAATATTATGTACTTCATGCTTGTTGGCTCCATGGGGAACATCTAGGTGATACTCATGTGGAAGAGTTATCAATTCGATCCTCTTGGCATGACGTAAGTTCTCTATTTCACCTGCTGGATTTGAACGGAAAGCTTGGATACGAAACATTGTGAAATTAGCAAATAAATGTGACACGAATATACTGTGGTGATATGGTGAATGTCAGAAACAGGAAAACGTGGCAACTGGTACCTATCCTGTGGAATTGTTAACAATTAAAGTTAATTCAAGATGGTAAATGATTAAGGTCGCAGGAAATCTTGTACCCGGTACTCACTGTGGGAGGATAAGGGCAAGAAAATCCTACTAATTAGTGAAACTGAGTTTCTAAAACAAATGAAACATTTAATGGTTTCAAAATTGAATTAGGTAGTCCAAAAATGTAGGCATACCTTGCCGAGTCACTATAGAACATAAGCAAGTTTTCCCCACTGAAATTAAATATGATACTTACAGAATTAGCGAACTTTGTGCTCTGAAAAAAGAAAGCTAATTCCCTACCTAAGTAAATATCATCTTCCTGACCGACGAGTAGGGGTGCGAGTGTCAACTGGTGACGAGAACTATTGGCGAGGTCCCAACTCGTCAATAAGAGTCCGTGCGAGAGGAACTATGGCCCTCTTTGTCCTCCTAGAGTCGGATTGCAGAAATTAGGTGCTATTGACCCGGAGACAGACCACAGTACCAGGGTACCTATATGATGATCTGCCGAAAATATGAGAAATATCCTAGGGACAAAAGGTGGTAAACACGGGTAATAACACGGAGGGAGAGACGACCAATTAAGAGAATGACTGAGGCCTACAGTCACCACGTAATCCAAAGTTGTCTCACACTCACCATATGCTACTCCTGGAATGCACAATACACACAGCACCATATGAATAAGAAAATTGATTAGTGAAAATAGCAAGGGAATTAAAGCCAAGTACGCTTACCACAATTTACCAATACCTGAGTGAAGCTCCTAGGACAGGCCCCCAAGTATATGTGACTGTAAAGTAGTGGAGTATGGTGTTCGGCAGTCCTCCAATGGCAGGTGTCAAAGCCAGGTCACATATATCGTAAAAAAAAGAATGACTGCTTGCCTGATAGTCTGTGGTAAGGTAAGGGAAGACACACAAAACACAAAGTATGAACAATGAAATTTAATTACTCTAGAAAACAAATTTAAATAAAGACAATTCCTTGGCATTGAAATAGTGCAAAAAATAACAAGTGAAATTAACATATAACAAAAATGATTAAGAGACTGGTTACGTTAACAGGAATGCAAAGATAAAGTGGTGCGGGGAATATTAGCCAAGCTAAGAACCGCTACTTGATACACGAGGTATATCAATTAGATGTTCACAGCTTAGAGCACAAGAATATTCTGAGGAAGGTCTCGTGGCGCGACCTAGACGTTGACTTGGGTAGATGGCGTGCATGGTGCGAAGCAGGAGTGGCGTGATCTTGACCAACCAATCGAATACAGGGAAGTGAAGACTGGTCGTTAGCTCGTTGAAGTGTCGCACTGAGTCGGTGAGGAGTGTGGGGGGTTGCAGGAGGGGGTATGCAGTGTGTGTGGCTGCCTTGACAAACGTTTTGCTACTGCTGAACGTATCTTGAATGTAGCAATAGACGTGACTTTTGAAGGGAAGAGCAGGCTAATCTCTCTTGAAAGAGATTATATCTATATTATATATATATATATATATATATATATATATATATTATATATATATATATATATATAATAATATATATAGATATATAAATATATATATATATATATATATATTTATATATATATTATATAATAATATATATTATATATATATATATATATATATTGGTAGCAGTATATATATTTGGTAGCAGTCTTTCTTTTAAACCTCTTTCGTTGAAAACGACAGAAAGTTTTAGATTTATGATTCTGGCACGAATCTTCTCTGTATTCCTTATGTTTTTCTTCACTGAAGCATGTAGAGCATGTAGTCTATCTCACGGCTTACCACATTCTTACGGGGATTGAGTCGGTAGGAATATTGCTTTATCGGTCTCATGCCCTAACGTCGTGCTTCAAGATTGACGTCAGACCTAGAGCACCTCTGAAAATAGACTTAAATGCGTTATTAACTCTATTCTGAACTCAATAGAACTCAATAGAACTCAATAGCAGAATCAGCTTCTGATTCTGCTATTGAGTTCAATAGGTTCTTCTCTTCTATTGGTTCATCCCTTGCGAACGATATTCCATCCTCCAGTACTTGTGTTAACGACTATCTTACAGGTAACTATCCACAGTCTCTGTACTTAAAGCCTATTAATTCCACTGAAGTCAATGAGATAATCCTATCCCTTAAAACAAAGTCTAGTGCCCTTGAGGAAATACCAACTTTAATTTACAAAAAAGCCTCCGGAACTTTAGCCCCTGCAATTGCATTGCTCTTCAACAAGTCACTTGAACTCCAAACCTTTCCAGATATTCTAAAAAAAGCGAGAGTAACCCCGGTACACAAATATGGTGATCTCGCAGATGTTAACAACTGCAGACCTATATAAATCCTGCCTAACCTGTCAAAAATATTTGAGAAATTAATCTACAAGCAGCTTTACTCTTATCTAGTCAAACACAATATACTTAGCTCTTGCCAATATGGCTTCAGACCCAAAAAAGCACTAATGATGCACTTATTAGTTTGATTAACTTGATTCATACAGCTCTTGATAAAAATGAGTTCCCTGTTGGGTTATTTGTGGACCTGCGAAAGGCTTTTGACACTGTCAACCACCAAAACCTTCTTCTTAAATTACATCATTATGGAGTCAGAGGACACTCCCTGCAATACCTCAAATCCTACTTTACTGACAGGCTCCAGTATGTTTCTGTGAATAATTCAATTTCTCCCACCCTACCCATCAACATTGGTGTTCCTCAGGGCAGCATACTTGGCCCTCTCCTCTTTCTCATCTACATTAATGACCTTCCTAATGCCTCCCAACACCTCAAACCAATTCTGTTTGCTGACGACACAACCTTCATTTACTCCAGTCCTGACCCCATTGCTCTAAATGTCACAGTGAATACTGAGCTAGAGAAAGTCCATCTTTGGCTAACTGCTAACAAACTCACCCTTAACATTGACAAAACTTTTTATATTCTGTTTGGCAATAAATCCTCTAATCATATAAATCTCAAAATAAACAATACCCAAATTTGTAACAAATTAGATGGCAAATTCCTTGGCATTCTCATTGACCACAAGCTGAATTTCCGGGGACACATTCTAAATATATCTAAAAAAGTTTCAAAAACTGTTGGCATTCTTTCTAAGATCAGATATTATGTACCCCGCCCTGCCCTGGTGACTCTCTATTACTCCCTCATCTATCCATATCTCAACTATGGTATTTGTGCTTGGGGTTCTACTACCCAAAATCATTTACGTCCTCTAATCACTCAACACAAAGCTGCTATTAGGACAATATCCAACTCTGGCCCCAGACATCATTCGGTACCCCTACTCAAATCTCTGAATATGTTAGACATTAAGTCACTGTACATTCTCTCATGTGTATTATACATATATAAAACGCTGAACTGTAATGCCAATCCTGACCTCAAAAGCTTCATAGAAGGTTGTAACAGAACCCATAAGCACCACACCAGAAATAAATACAGTTTTGATATTCCTAGAGTACGACTTAATCAAACTAGAAATGCTCTGCAAATCAAGGGACCCAGAATGTGGAATGACCTTCCCAACCATGTTAAAGACTGTGCCTCTCTCAACCAGTTTAAGAGAAAAACGAAGCAATACCTAATAAATTCCCTGTAACCTGCCTTACCCCTCTATTGTCAACCAATGTCTGTTTTTGTTTTAAATGACGCTATTTTGTCTACCGAATTGCATTTGTGCTGCTTTTTCAGCCATGTTTCCCCCTTCTTAACTGTTTTTTTTTCTCAACTCATTTTATTCCCTATGCTCAATTAGTCTTAAGCCTTAGTCATTTAAGTTTTTCATGCCCGAAATGCTTTGCGTAATAGTGGCTTTAGGCATTGTATGTACTAGCCCTACCTATTAACTCCATCACTCTGTACAATCACTTTTATGTATGTACCTTACCTAAATAAACATTTTCATTTTGATTTGATTATTAAGGATCTCTTTTGTTCTCAGGCACGTGAGTTAACTTGGGAGGGAAATCCTGCAGAATCTCTGAATTCGATGCTACTCGCTTACCAACGTCCCCCATTGCCTCAAGGTGTTGGTCCCTTGAGACCACCGTCGTCACTGGGAAAATGTCCCGTCCTTGGTACAGCTTCACAATGTTCACGTGTACCAACTTCCGCTCTTATTTTTCTGTCTTGAGTGCTAAGGATATAGTTAGTAGCATTAACCTTCGTGAGAACAGGGTAAGGACCAATAAATGTGGTACTCAAGATTCCAGTTAACGTTGTTTAACATACCAGTACTAGGACTCTTACCTGAAATTCCTTGGGCGTCGCTTTTCTGTCGCATCTCTTCTTGGCGGTTACCTGAGAATGTAACAGGCTCTCTTTGGCTAGTTCCCATGCAGCAAACAACCTTCCTTTTTGTGTGGATAACCAGTCTAGCGCATTCACGTTGTTCTCTTTGTCCGCCCACTGGTCCTTGATAACTTCCAGTGGTCCTTGTACCGTGTGACCATTCACCATCTAGAATGAAGATAGGCCCAGAGACTTATTCGGTATTGATCTTATGGCAAAGATAAGGTAAATACAGAAGGTACAGAAGAAATATCTGACTAGGCGATGAACAGCTTTCGCAGTTCTGCAACGTCTGAAAAAATAATTCATCAGGAGGCGTTTCCAACAGCTTGGTCATGAACACTGAGGACACGACAATCTGCGTACCTACCTTTGGAGTCTGGGGTGTTCTTTGTCGATACCTCCGGCACAGTACCTAATCCTTTCAGAAGTATTAGTCACCAGTCTTCACACCTGACTCTATGGTGTCTGCGAGTGCTTTCACCTGGAGGTCCTTTTCTTCTCTGTTATCATGGTGACTCTTGTCCAGTGTTTCGGTTCTGGAATAGAGTCTAGAGAGTTAGATGGAGTACTGTCGGCAGCCTGTAGGGTGGGTGTAGGGTTAAAGAGGGCATCCAATCCCAATCGAGTCCTTACCTGTGATCTTGTTTGGACTGCTACTACCGGCCTAACCACGTCTTCTACAGGATCTGCAAGAACTATGAGATGGTTACTTTCCAAACCCAAAGCAAGTCATTGGCCAGTATTACATCTATCCTTTCAATAGGAAGAAGGTCTATACTGTCACTGTACACTTGCCACTGAAATATGGTGATTCCAAATGAACCTCTACTAAGGGGGCAACATACAAAGTCGAGGAAACCAACATAAAATGACACATTGCTTTCTTTCAAGAGGCACTTCCTTGAGTAACGAGGTTTCCAAAATCAGAGATTGGGCTGCTCCACTTTTCCTGAGAATTACTACTGACCTTCCACACCGGTCCTTCAATAAATATCCTTCCACAGTGAATGGGGCAAATAATCCTGTTTATTCCTCCTATTAGTCTACATGAGAGGGGTTCCACTGGCGATACCATACAACTCATCAACATAACTTCCCTATGCGGGTCGTTACCTGTCTTCCTCTTACACTTAGCAGACACATATACCTTCTTCTCACATGTTCAATACACTGTGTCTCTCAAAGGGCTTGTTCGTCTTGGACTAATTGGGGTTTTCTTCACGGTACCATGGGGTATGGTTCTCTCCTCTGCTTATAATTGGTAAAAAGGTTTCAAGTAGATCTTTGAAATATATCTTGTAAAGCGTCTAAGGGCTAAAATGTATTCTTCAGCACCCAAAGTCTCTACTTGCTGTTCCTCTCCAAGTACGTTTTCAGATCATCTGATAGGCACTTCTTGAAATCTTCCAACAGGATAAGTTGTTCCAGCGGCTCCTTAGTTTCAACCTTCCGAGATAATATTCCACCATTCGAAAAATAGCTGTCCTAAACGCAAGCAAACTCCGTAAAAATGTGCTCTGCTGTTCTCTTAAGGTTATGAAACTTGTGCCAATATGCCTCAGGCACCAACTGGTAAGCCATCATCACCACCTTCTTGACAGCATCATAGTCACTCGAGTCATTTACAGTGTGGAGTCCGCTGTCTGGGCTCTACCAGGCACCATTGTTTGAATCATAATAGCCCAATTGTTCTTTGGCCAGTCTAATGAGGCAGCTACTTTCTCGTATGCAACAAAAACTTCTCATTGAATTTTGGCACTATTTTTATATTTCGCACTGGGTCGAAACCACTGGATTCTCTTCTACCACCTAAACGTAGCACTTCCAATTCGTATTGCCATTCTCTCTCATTTTCTTGCCTTTCTTTCTCTTCCTTTTCTCTGCTGTCTTGTCTCTCCCTCTCTTCCAGGTCTAACTCTTTCGATGCGATTGCACAATTTCAATTTCCTTCACTTCCCTTTCTCTCCTTTCTTCTCTTTCTTTCCTTCTCTCTTCCCTTTCTTTTTTTAAATCTAATCTTTTTCATGCGATATCACGATTTATTTCTAATTCTCGCATTTTCGCTGTCAATGGGCTTGCATTTAGTTCACTTCGGTCACTCTCACCATCACTTTCCTGATCTTGGTTTTCAGTGGAATCTATGACACTCGCTACTTTGCTACGGACTACACTTTCCTGTTTGCTGTCTGATTTCAAATTCATATACACTTTCGATAAGATCTCGACACGTGAATCACTGTCTTTCACTTTTAATTCTAGGTTGTCGCTTATCAATAATAGCTCTGGTTTTCTTAAACACTTCAAATTGGAGAGGCAGTTCTCCTGGTTTAAGAACTTCTAAACATCCTCCAGCATATCAATTGTAGTTTTCTCCGCCATTGCTCATTCTCTTAAAACTGTACTTAAGCACAAAAAAAAATCTGTACAAGAGTGTTGCACTAATCAATTGTCCGGTCATTTCTAACTTACCTGACAAGAAGTCGGATCCCGCTGGGGATGCAAATTATGTTATGACCTCAATTAGTCCGTAACCGGGTTCTTTCTATTCAGAACATTCTATGGGGCCTTAATCCCTCTTCTTTACCAGATCCAACCCCGAGTCATAGGTAAATTATTAAGATCTGACAGTAATAGTTAATCTGAAGGGAAAGTTGGTAAACAACACTAAACAATAACCATCACCACGTGTCCTTTTTAACTACATAACCTTCTTACATATGTACATACTATAATATTGTAGGTGTCACTTTCACACAGGACACTATAAGCGAACGCCTGCGATCTTCTAACCTGGCGAGTCCACTTCTATCTTCTATCGTACACCACTCAAGGTTCCCTCCCTGAGTCTGCCTTTTATGGTCCTCACGCAGGCGAGTTCACCTTTCTCAGTATATTATAGGCTAGCCCACCACAGTATCGTCACGGTGTCAAAACACCTCTTCTACTCTCCAGCAGCACACTGGCAGGTCTCCAGCAACATGTTGGCAGGGGTCTCCAGCAACATGCTGGCAGACACGTTGGCAGGGGTCTTCAGCAACACGTTGGCAGGGGTCACCAACAACATGCTAGCAGGGGTCTCCAGCAGTACACTGGCTGGCTTCCTCACAGACTTTAAGTATAACTAGTCCTAACAGACGGACATTAAATCCGTCTAGTAGCTCAACTTAGGTCTACCCGGGATACGTCGGTCCATTCACCAATACCTTACTGGTTATCATAGACAAATCACAGTGTGGGAGTATGTCTCCCAAGATGCTCCCACAGCTGACTTGAATGGCATTGCAGTGCACAGTGCACTGATCTTCGTGCACAAAGCCTATCTCTCTAATCCTGGATAGTTTCCTGGCATGTTGGGTATCTCCAGAATGCCCACTTAACCAGGAACACTGTTAAAATACGTAGGCCGCCGTATGTCTAGGCAGGAAGTAGATACAGGGAGCTAAGTATACTTGCTACCAAAGGGTCAGTGAGTACATGGCTGGTGCCCGCTGAGACAGAGGGGAAGGCGCCAGCAGCGTCTGACCTCTGGGGTCAACCGGCGCGATGTGGAATAACAGCTATGACGTGTTCATGACGTCACTCCTGCTACTGCTCATCGAACGAGCTAATATGATTGGTTCCCGCTCATTTGCTGCAATGCTATTGGTCAAATTGTAACTCCTTTTGTGTTGTGTGCCACGAGATGCCCGGCACCCTTGCAAACTCATTCACGTGAGAGAGACCATACGAAGAGGACGTGTTCTGTTCTACCGGCCAATAGACTGATCACCGTCTATCCCTCACCGTCAAGTTAACTCAGCGTCTTTGCGATATACCACACACTCGCCAGAATCACGAGTGGAATATATTGTTTAGAAGCCTAAAGTGACAAATCTCCAGAGCGAAACAGACTGGTATCAGGTAACCCCTGGTGACAAAGATCGTCGTGAGTGACTAGAGTGAACTAAGGCAGTGCCGCCGCCTAAGTAATCTGTGTGTGACTTTACCACAGTGTACAGTGTAGTGCATGGTACTGCCGCCAGCCGCCGCCAGCCGCCGCCTCGAGCGCCCGCCGCCAGCCGCCGCCCTCACTCCGACGTGACGTCACCACCTTACGCACCGCCAGTGCCAGTGTGTGCGCGTGTGTCTGTCTGTTAAGCATACAGCACGCCCTACTCACGAAATCATCTCAAGATACTGCGAGTACCCTCCGTGTCTACGAGCGAAACCAGCTATCAGGCCACCTACGAGTGCTTGTATAAACGAGTCTGAGTGAGTGCGTAAGGAAAGGTACCTTATCTGTAAGTACAAGATCTTGTCATTGTTTTATTGTGTCTGTGTTGATCTGAGGGATCAACCACAGTTCTCACCTTCTTATACCTGTCGCAGGTTATAGGTGAATCGACGGTGAATGCGTGTTTATCTGTGTGGTATCACAGCATTTCACTCGTCTGTGGATGTGAGCTTCACATACACCACACATTTAGTTATTGTGTGATTATTATTGTGTTTATTGCATATCATCATTACCGAGTATCCGGTTGGAACTCTTGTGATCCCTTTGCATACCGGCAGTTAGGTTGCCGTGTTAGTGATTGGCTGTCAACTGTGTTAAGTTAGGTGTTTCTCCACGAGTGGATACGAGTCGATTAGCCAGACGTCAAGAGTCTCGCTAATGCAACCATAGCTTTGCTGACGCCAATCGAAAGTAAATCAAGCACCCTGTGTATTAGTGGTTAAGTTAGTAAATAAACTACTGTTAAGCTTTATGCGGTGTTTCCGTTGAACCACTTCTGAATACTGCCAATATTACTCAAGCCTTCAGCTCTAAGTGTCTTCAACACCGAGTTGCCTGTAAGTCACTAAACTATAAATTTGATGAGGACCCTAGGAGTCCCTTAAAGTGTTACATCATTGAGGAGATTCCAACGACCAACGTGGAGCAGGACCAGGTGAGGCTAGTCTGAGAAGAGACCCACAAGGACTCTAACTCGACCTTGCTCCCAGGCCCTGTACGGTTGCTCTCGTATTTTCTATTTTGCTAATTCCGACAGCTTCGTGAAGCGTCTGCCACATGTACATTGGCGACGTACGCATTGCAGTCGTGACAGCAAAAAAAAAAGAAAAACCCCACATCTGGCGCCCAACGTGTTAGGCTTAGTTGGAACCTATGAGCTAGGTTATACAGTAAAATTTCGCACTTAAATTTTCCCTGAAAATTCAAAAGTGACGAGCAGTATTCAGAGGATGTTTAACACCCTGTTAGGTACACACACCACCAGTATGTCTGAGTGTGTAGAGTACAAACAGCGCTACCTGCATCTTCACTTGGCCTTGACCGCTCGTAGACCTGACGACTACGACACTCTTACTGAACAAGAGTGTAAGGAACGAGTGGAACAGCACATGAGGGCCGTGGAAGAGGTGATGCTACAAGCACACATGCAGGGTAGTGCTGAGGTGGCGTGCACGAGTCTCATCACACTGGATGAAGCTATCGGTGGTGAGACCCCAGTGAGAGATAACACAGTGGGAGAGACCCCAGTGAGAGACAACTTGGAGGTAGAGACCCCTGTGGGTGACGTCACCGAGAATGATGTCACTAGAATCACGCGCGCTGCGGAAGAAAACGGAGTCACGCGGGAATCTAACCCTTGCAATACTCCGTTGGGGGGATTCTATGGGGAAGAATCTCGGCCCAAAAGGTCCTTGTGGACGACACCAACTCAAAGAGTAGGTATTACAGGCTCGCAATTATTCACCTTAGAGGAATACCGTAACCAAGTTAGGGAGTTGGGATTCGAAGGGAATAAAGTAGCAGAGCAAGCTATGAAACTCTGGACTGATCAGCAGGACAGAGAAAGTAAACTGTGGACTGATCAGCAAGAGAGAGAAAACAAACGCTGGACTGATCAGCAGAACCGAGAAAGTACTGAACGCATAGCTCGCATGCAGTTGCAAGCAAGGCAGGATGACCAGACAAGTGGTCGTTCAACGGAGACTAACGTTGAACAAGGTAAGACTGTCAAACTACCTAAACTAGCTAACTTTGATGAGAGGGACGACTCGATGGATGCATACATCAAGCGTTTCGAAGGTCACGCCGCTGATTGCGGGTGGGAAAGATCAAAGTGGGCACTCGCTCTTAGTGCATTGTTAAAGGGTAGGGCATTAACTATCTACCACAGTCTGGGTCCGCACCAGCGCGGAGATTACGAGGCATTGACAACAGCGCTGCTGAACGGTTTTGGCATCACTGCAGACCGGATGCTAGAGAATTTCCGTAGGGCTCAATTGCAAAAAGGTGAGACATATGTGCTCATGTTACAGCGGTTAGAATCGAGTCTAAACCGTTACTGTGAACTCATGGAGACTGCTCCTGGGAGCATGGAGTTCTATCAACTGATGATTCGTGAACAGTTCTTAGAAGCATGCGAATCGTCTCTGCGTGTCAAGCTCAAAGAGCAAGAAATTGTGTCAAATCTGTCTATGGCCAAGCAAGCTGATCTGTGGGCTGGGGCCAGGAGACAGGTGAAAGGGGTGAAGCCGCACGAGAAGCATCATGCTACAGGTATTGGCGATAGAGCTAAGCTTAAGACTGGTGTGTCGGGGGAGCAGGGAAACTCCTCCAACAAGCATGTGCACAAGTGCTACACCTGTGGTAAGCCAGGTCATCGTGCAGCTGATTGCAAGGTAAAACCGAAATCAGGTTACATAGCAGGTGTGAGCTCAAGTGGTAAGAATCATCCCAACGTCAGAAAGGATCCACTAGCTTGGACCCTTGAGGTGGTGGACGGAAATGTTAACGGAAAATCGGCGAAAATCTTCCGTGACAAAGGCGCCACTACTCACATGGTAAGAAAGAGCCTAGTACAGCCAGGATCTGAGACAGGTAGACATGTCTATGTCAAATTCCCAAATGGCTATACTAAAGAGATGGTGGAGGTGTAAGTGTGGGTCGACACACCTTACATCAAAGGTAAAATCCGTGCCGTTCAACAGGAACGTGCTGTATATGGATTATTATTGGTGTGAGGGGATGGTCACCAGCTCACTTCAATAGTGCTCTTATGCCTGTGGGAGGCCAGTACACTTGTTAAGTACACTTGTTAAGTGTGCGGACTTAACTTTGGTAACCAGCAACCGAAACATCTAGTGTTTGGGCTTACGTGAGAGCCCAGTCACCAGCAGTCCAGAAATGTTACCGTGGCCGTGGTAGCATGTCTGTGGGACAGAGATAGAGCCGATAGCATATCTCATTGTATAGCTCGGGCGAGACTCTAGTTTGCGCGGAAAAACAGTTAGGCCTGGCGTGGGTAGCTGCGGGCCACCCGCTCGCCAGCCACTTGAGGCGTCGCCATGGAAACAGATGCCATCTTAGTAAACATCTTGAGCCGCCATGTTGGTCGGCCATCTTGGAGTTGCCCTAGGGGCTATGCTACACCGTCGCTGATTGGAGGAGGGGGGTAGGCCCAGTATGCCTTCCCCTCATTGGTTATTCCGAGGAATACGCGGGAATCGACGGTGTGAGCGTCATTCTGGAGGAGCCATCACCCTGTCAAGACGCTCCTATGCACATGTGTGGCCGCTTGTGTTATAGGACGCCGGGGTGGCTTAATTAACTACTCAGCTGCTGCACCTCCTGCTTCATCTACGACAGCGGTCGTCACAGAATCCGGCCGAAGTCGTCGCTTGGAGGGGAAAAGACAGTTACAGTGGGTAGAGAGATCTTGTGATCGGTCTGGGATCGTGGGGTAACGTGCATACGAGCAGTAACAGACTCGTAGATCCCATACCAGTGATGATTAGACTTGCTAGTGCTCTGTAGCAGTCGATGGGAACGGGGAAATAAGTGTTAGTGCTTTAAGGCAGATTTCCCATGTTTGTTTAAGACGATATCATTGTGCGCGTCACCTGTGTACGAACGCTTCACTTACCGGTGGGTCGAGGGTACGAAACAAGCCGTGTTGTGGGAGGGTTCGGTGCGCGCCATTGTACGAACGATACCGCGGAGGTACCAACCAGCCAGCCACCCATAGCGGGGTGGCTGATGTATGGGAATGGTGTGTGTAAGCCGGCAGTATGAATGTAAGTACCTATGTGTGTATTTCTGGTGATTAGTAGTCTCTAAAGCTTGAATTCGAGGTCAAGTGTTCCGTCGCATTGTCACGCAGCACCTGTAGGTGAAGTGAAGTGTGGACGAGGAGATAATCACCCTTGTTGTCATCGTGTCAGTCCTGAGGGACTTACGTCTTGTGAGCACAGACGT
>WNGS01167959.1:275054-285763 GCA_020271785.1 Procambarus virginalis | reverse complement strand
TATCTTGTATTATATTATTGTTAATATATATAATATATTATATGTATATTTCTTAGTCCTAAGGGATAAATACTTTATTATTGCTTGTGCCAATCATGTGGTTACACTGGTGACCCGCTCTATATTACAGCAATTCTATGACCCTAGACAACAAGTTTTCTTAATGCTGTACAGGGTTACGAGCCGTGACGAACGATCTGGTAACATAGTTATGGGGGCCTGTGCCGGGAAATATTTTTCCCACTTAAACTTAACTGTGCTAATCTAACCTTGCCTTCCTAGGTACCAGTGTCTTGTGTGTTTTCTGCTATTAACTATTCCATGTGCCATGCAAGCCTTCCTGTGTGTCAAGTAACAACGTTTCACGATTTTGAGGTAAGTCATCCTATAACTTTTGTTTGTGCAGTGAGGCCAAGCGAATTTTCAGTGTGGTGAAAATTTTACAGTGAAGTGAAGTGCAGTGCCAGTGTGTTTATTATTATTGTTGTGAATCAAGTGCCAAGTGTTAATCACGATGGAGGATCAAGTGTTGTCGCTGTTGACTCAACCAAACTTTGAGGGAATTAAAAGCCTAACAAAGTCTGCGTTAGTAAATATGGCCAATAAGCTAGAATTAACCGCCAGAAATAGCATGACTAAGGCACAAATTCTGAGAGTCATAGTGACACATTTTGTTGAGAACCAAGAATTAGGAGAAGAATTCTGGAGGAAGTTAGAGAAGTCAAGTGATCAAATTGCTTTAGGCGTCTTGAGTTAGATGCACAAGTAACGTATGCTAAACTTGAGGCTCAAGAAAGCCAACGACAGGCAACAGAAATTATTAGAGATTGAAGCTCAAAACAGAAATTTTGAAGCTCAAAGAACAGATTATTAGAGGCTGAAGCTCAGAGAGCTTGAGACTAGGCGTTTAGAACTTGAGGCACAAAACCAGAGAGTTTTAATGGAGTTGCAACTGGAAGCAACCAAAGCAACAAGCCGAAGAACACACTAGGCAATTAGAGATTCAACAACAAATGGCTGACACTAATCTTCAGGCTTGAAACACAGCGTATGGCAGCTGGGCATGGAAATTCTAGTAATGTTTCAATTAATAATGATAATAATCCCATAAGGATGAGTAAATATATAGAATTACCCAAGTTTAATGAGGAGGATCCTGAGGTTTTCTTTGCACATTTTAATAAGATTGCCATCAGTATGAACTGGCCAAGGGATCAATGGGTAGCAATTATGCAGTCTCA
Source organism: Procambarus virginalis (assembly GCA_020271785.1). Taxonomy (NCBI): domain Eukaryota; kingdom Metazoa; phylum Arthropoda; class Malacostraca; order Decapoda; family Cambaridae; genus Procambarus; species Procambarus virginalis. The sequence goes on along the minus strand of WNGS01167959.1, from coordinate 284,522 downwards.
ATTTAAGGGGCGTAGTCAGGAGGTTTTTACATCCCTACCTGACGCTCATAGTTTTGATTATGATTTGTAAAGAAAAGCATCTTAAATGCTTATCATTAAATCCAGAGGCACACAGGCAAAAATTTAGAAACCTAAGGAGGGTAAGTGATCAGACAATAGCTGATTTTACTCGTCAAAAGACGAACTATTGCAACAGATGGTTAAAGTCACTTTCAGTCACAGAGTTTGATGCTTTAAAGAATCTTCTTATCATGGAAGAAGTATTGTCTTGTCTCCCAGACAAATTATCTACTTTATGGCAGAACAAAAGAATGTAACAGACATTTATGAGCTGTCAAAGCTCGCTGATGAGCATGAGTTGTTGACTAAGGCCCAGTTTACGGCCACTTCACCTAAGTTTAATCGTAAAGTAAATCATAATGCTCACAGAACTCCTTATCAGAATCCCTCCAGTCCTAGTGCTCCAGTTACTCCCATGAGCTCTTTTCTTACAAACCTAATCCTGCTACTTCATTGTCAGGAATGTCAAATATTAATAAGGTTAATTCTAAACCTACAGTTGGTTCTACAGGTGTGTCCACTGTAAGGTCCTGTTCCCATTGTAAGAAAAAAGGCCATGGAATTAATTCCTGTTTTATCTTGCACCCTGAGTTACGACCAACTGGTCTCATTTATTGTAGAGGTGTGCAAAATAAATTTACTAATAAACATGTAACTGTAAACCCCAATTGGGTGAAACAGTATTCTCCATATATGTCTTCAGGTGAAGTTTTGTGTGTTGATGGAAAGTGGAAGCCGGTGAATATTCTTCGTGATACTGGTGCTTCCCAAACCTTAATCTCATCTAGTATACTTTCTAATGTTGAAAAGAGAGATACTGGAAAATTTGTTGTTCTTCAGAGTGTTGCAGGATGTCAAACTGTACCTCTGATAAATGTTACTTTAAGATCCACCATTACACCGAGTTTATGCACTGTGGGTGTTTGTACACAGTTGCCCATCCCAGGTGTGGATGTTATATTGGGTAATGATGTGGCCATAAATCATGTTGTGGGTGAGAATGATCCCCGTTTGTGTAAACAGCCAGTTGCAGATCATGTTTATCCTGCCTGTGCTGAAGTTAGTTCTATGAATGAACCTGTTGTAGTAGATGGTGTTGTCCATCCTACCTGTGCTGATGTCAGTACTATTATAAATCCAGTTGTCAGTTCTACTGTTGTTACTCAAGCATTTGTTCCAGTAACCAGTACCCCTTCAGTGGAGAAGTGGGATGTGGTTGTTCCAGATTCCTGTGTGGCCGATTTAGTTGTTGAGAGTAAGCCTGATGCTATGACTCTGCTTTATTCCAATAAATTGGGAAAGGATGTCCATGTACCAGTGTCTTGCCCGCTCACTACGAACGTTGTGCCAGGAGTTGAGAGAAACTTAAAAGCCACGACTCTGTTGTATTCTAGCCAAGTGAATGGTTTAAGACAAGATGTCGGGTTGGCAGAAGTATTCCCGCTCACTCCAAGTTTAGAATCAGTTGTCGAGAGTAAGTCTGTTGTAGAGGCCCCGCCTCACCCTAGTCAAGTTGATAGTATAGGGGAGGAGGTCAAATTACCTGTTACTTGCCCGCTCGCTTCAGATTCCTTTAATTTATGTGCATTGAGTAGAACTGACCCTAAGATTTCAGAGAGAAGCAAGGAGACAGTCTGTACTGTAGATCCAGTTCTGGAGAGTGTGGGAAATCAGCCCGAGGATCAGCTTCTGTCGAGTAGATGGAGACCCATTGAGCCTCCCTCTTCAGTTGTCTGTGAGGCTGTGACCCCACTTGTAGTTTTATTGATTGTGAGCAGACAGTACTCCAAGCAGCTCCAGATGTCATGGGAGGAACTTTTGGTAAAACCATTGAGAGTAGTAAAGTATCATTCGGATCTAAGTTGCAGAGAGTTGTGGGTTGTGATTCTTATTCCATGTGGAGTAAGTATTTCTCATTGTGTAAATTGAGTCAGAGTGTGTGTAGATGTTGAAATCTACTTTTATTCTGCAGGAGCCATTCTCTTGTGAAGTAATGGACTGTGGGACATCTTTGTCCAGCCTTGTGGTTGAGCAGAGAGAGTTTACTCAAGTAGGTTGTGCATCCAGTTGTTCTGAGGAAGTGGTGAGTTATACTAGAGCAGTGTCTCTATATTCAGATCCAGTTTATTTTGATGCAAGAGTAGTGAACAACGTGTATGTTCCACTCAAGTGTGGTGTTGACTTTCAGAGTCATATTGGTGTTGACTTTCAGAGTCATATTGGTGTTGATAGAGTATGGAAGGATTTAATCATACGGGAGCAGGTGTTTGAGGCTCCAGGTGTGTATTTCAAGTTGGGGATAAGGTTATCCTAGATTGTGTTAATCGTGTGAAGGGTTACAGATTGTCCTTGGGTGTTTCCCAGGTAATCTGCTGTGCGTCTTCAAGATGTTAAGACCCTTAAACCTCTTGGTTGATTGTTTGTCATCAGACGTAAATCACTTGGGAAGTGATGGTGAGGGTTGTCAAGTTTTCGGCATGTTCTTGTTAGTCTTTTGGAAGACTAGATGGTTGATGAAAGTGTGTGTTGTGTTCAAGTTCACCCTCAGAAATTGTGAACTTGTCTTCAGAGTCATGATTGAGATATGGTGCCTAGGCATATGCCTGTGCAAGGTAGTCTTTGCACTTATCTTGGTTGTATTTCTTGGTTTCAAGGCCAAGGTTTGCTAAGTCGGTGTGTTGTGTTGCTGAAGGTTCTATGAATGGGGAATATTTACATAATTGTGAGTTTAATGCTAATTTCTCTAATTTTAGTATCCATTGGGCGAGAGTATGTGTTCCACAGAGGATCAAGAGTGATGAGGAGCAGATGCTTTTGTCAGAGCATACCCAGGAGAAGTCCCAAATCTACTTTACATCCAGTCAGCTTCATGGAAAATGGAGTCTGTCTTGGAAAATTCCACCATGTAGAAAATGGATCATATTGAAATATGAGACTGATCTCGGAGAAATAGTAGAAAAAGATGTAGAGAATAATTGCGGTGATACGTCTGTGTGAAAGCAGCTACCTTTATTGACAATTCTATTCATGCTGATGATGATAATGTTGTTGACAGGTGTATGAAATATGATCTGAAACAAAGTGAAATAAATGAAATAGTACCCTGGAGAGATAAATTTGCATACTCCAGTGAAACATATGTAAACAATAATCATAAGACTGAAATTTCTGAGTTTCATGTAAGAAATATTGAAAGTGTTTCATTTTGTTCAATAATGTATCCTTATTGCTTTTATATGTTTGGTGAAATTAATATCATAAATAAAGTGTCACATGATTTTTCTTTAAGAAAAAATGCCATTGATCTTCAATCCATTGCATTTTTTTTCTTGGAGGTGGAAGTGTTACGTACCTCTATAAGCTACGTAATTAAATACATTTAATTTGTACTTCTACATTAAGTTGTACTTCTATATATATGCCTTGTTTTATCTGATTATATGTACATCTAAATATTCTTTACTTGTATGTAAGATATGTGTTGCCTGATTTATATGTTGAATTAGGCCTAACTTTTCCACCCGTGGGAACGATGATTTTTCTTTGTTGGTTCACGGTTGATTTCGTGGGAAAGTGGTTTTATCTATGATCATCAGTAGGAATCACTGATGGGAATTCTGTAATTGTTTGAACATTGGGGGGCAACATTCCGTGAGAGAACTTCTAGTTCCTGGTGGCGGGGGAGCGTTGCCAATATTTCCCTTTGTTAATTTATTTTAATTACTGCATGTATTAATAATTACATTATTTTTGTTATGCATGTTATTCTGACCATTTACTAAGTTACTTTAAGATTACTCTTGTCACATTATTTTGCTCCATGTAAGTTTAATTAAATAATGTTAGTTTGGCAATTTTCCGCGGGGCAGAAGCAATGTTTTTGACTCCCGCAGTTTAAGTAGTCAGTAACTCGCACGGGACAGGAGAGATAACAACTTGGGAGATAAGTCTGTTAATATTTGTTTTGCCATACATACATTTATATTATAAGAGAGACAATACTTTAATTTGCTTTTATAAGTGATCTTGTCCATCTGTGCTATATATATATAATATCTTGTACTTATATTATTGTTTAGTATATATAATATAATTTATATGTATATTTCTTAGTCCTAAGGGATAAATACTTTATTCTTGCTTGTGCCAATCATGTGGTTACACTGGTGACCCGCTCTATACTACAGCCATTCTAACATGACCCTAGACAACAAGTTTCTTAATGCTGTACAGGGTTACGAGCCGTAACGAACGATCTGGTAACATAGCTCACCTCCCACTGCATCATGCACGTCAATGACACTCATGCACTCTATCAACTCTATTTAAGTAGTCACTAAGAACCTCCTCTCTACATCTAGAGATTCACAACTCTAAACATGTTAAGGTTCTCCCAGAATTCTCTACCATGGTCATCCACGGCTCTTCCGGCTGCTACACAATGAAGTCTTCCTTGAACAGCAATGGTGTTTGACCACTGGTATCACAGAGGCACGTGAAACTTCACTCCATTGCTTCTCCTCTCTCAGCTTGTGGTCCAACTCCTCTCTATGGGGACTGCTCTTCCACAGAGCTCAGTATTTCTTCAGTAGCCTTGAAGTTCCATCCACTGACTCCTCCTCTATTGATCTCGAAGTTCTCTCAGCAACTCCTTTCCCCAGACAAACATGTAACCCATTGACACGCCAATAATGTTGTTCCTCTACAAACATATAACTAAAATAAACTACACAATAAATGTCTCCACTCGACATCCCTCTGATTGCCGTGTGTGGTGAAATGACTCACACACATCCGGGCGAGTCCATTCTCCACTTCCCTGGGAGCCCTTCGCCTCCCGGGCAGCCCTCACTCAGTCGCCCACAAACAACTGGCGAGAGTGGACGCCCCGCTCGTCTCTCCAGCAGGATCACTCATCTCCATTCTCTTATTTAGGCTTTCTGCCTTAATAAAATATGCCTAATATATCAATAGACACTTGCTACGGTCGCTAGGCACACGACCAACTACAAGCAATCACTGTTAACTGGTTTAAAGTGGCTTATCACAGAATTTGGTCTGCTTGCGGCACTCACTGACTTAGCAGCCCGTCCTCCAAAAATGGGGTGGTAAATGTAAGGAGACAAATAAGTGCAATAATGTACTATTCATAGCAGTTAGGAATTGTACTTATTTTCACTAAGTATTAAATCGTACTGTCAAATATATTGTGAATATTTGAGTTTACCTGAAAATCTGAATAGAAAACCACAACCTCACCTAACCGTCTTAGTTTTTGAAGATAATAATTTTATTGCTTCTTAATTACAATTAGTACTTAACCTATAGCTATATTGATATTACAGTTTTATAAAACAAATAAAACAAAACTAAAATATGTCAATAAATTGTAAAAAAACTCAGGATATTTTAAAATTTTGTATAAAATCTATATTGTTTAATAAACCTGAAAAAGAAATTCCTGATATTTAAAACGTGTGCATTACAACCTGAAGTTGAAAACTTCATCCTAAAATTCTGAGTGTTTTAACAGAAAACGAGGAGAATTAAATCGGGGAGGGAGTTGGGTAAATGTAACAGCCCCATAAGTGCAATTGTGCACTGTTTATGACAGTAAGAAAGTGTACTTATTACACTTAGTATTAAATCGTACTTTCAATTCGGAGGACGGGTTGGACTTAGCGGTCGCCATCAGGGCACTCTATGCTGCCCACAAAACTGCTTTAAAGACTGCTCCACATTATCCCTTTAGTCCATGACTTGAGTTGACACGCCCACAGACTTATTTCCCAATCGAGACGTCTGTCCACTTCCTTCTTCTTGAAGGTATAACAATCAGGGGTTCCTCTTCACTAGGGGCTCAATGGAGCGTGACCTCCCCTCACGATTTCTTCAGCTCAAGTGAGGTCAAGACCTTCTAAAAGTGAGCCTCACGCTTCCAGCAAACTTTCTACATCTCATGCCAAATAACTTATTTATATTCTTGTTCACTGCCCATACTCTTAAACAATTTGTCAAATTTAATCGAGTGTTTACAATATATATATTTCCACGTCTATACTTCTTTGACCTCTCAGATAGGTCTGTTCTGGCAGAATAACTCTCAGGGGGTAAACTCGTTTCTCAAGCAGCCTGTGATCATTACAATACATACATACATACATACAAACATACATACATACATTCATATATGCATAATATACACATGAAATGTACGAATCAATCCATGTAACAGTCGTCAAGGCGATTTTGCTTGTTTTTAAATATTTCTTTCGAAATAATCGCCCCCCCCCCCCGTCGTAATGTATTATATGGTCATAATGAAATATTCGACAGAAGCAATGTTAGATTTTTAAGTTAACTGGAGAAGGGTAGCCGGCGGTGCCCGGGTGCCGGAAGCTCATACATCTTTACTATACATTGTCTCCGTCACTGTAACCGTGTTTAATATACAGTGTCTCCTTCACATTACCCTTCCTCCGGTATTGTAACCGTCTTCACTCCACACTTCTATCTCCCCGTCTTATATCTATCACTGAATCTCTATCTTCCTTTATCTCTCCTCTCTATCTTTCTGTCTAACTATCTCTCTCTATATCTCGTTCTCTTATACCGCTATATCTCTATCTCTTTACGGTTATAACTTTATATCACTCAACAATATTTATGATAAGTTTACCGAACTATTCTCAGTTCATTTTTTTTATTAGGTACATCTACATTTGTGCAGTTACCCTAGACTATATGAAGGGGGGAGTACAGTGTGTCAAAAAGCTAGCTACGTTGTACTAAAAAATCCCCATCACACAGGATGGTTAGTCATTCAGAGGCATGTAATAAGTAGTCTGCACTGGCAAACTCTGTGAGCATTATGAAGATATCATCAACACAAGAATGAATAAGGCAGCAATGATATTAAAAGTCCCCATCTCGTAGGATGGTTAGTCATACATATGTTCAGTAGCCTGCACTGGCAAATTTTGGGTGCAATGTAAGGATATTCTCAATAACACGAGAGTTAATAAAGTAATTGCAAAGCTCTAGGTACCTCATGCCAATGGGTCTGAATGACCTAATAACTGGGCATTAGGTGATATAATGTGGGAGATCATGCCCCAGTTCGTGCCCACAGAGTTTGCACCTGGAGTGCTCAGGATTGGGAGATTCATCACCTGTAGCTACCTGCTACTGGTAAGGTAACCCAACCTGATCCTTGCAACTACTGTGTCGCACAGTCTGGTGGACGTTCAGTAATGCCCATATATATAGGTTTCAGATCTGAACAAATCATAGCTTTGTATAGCATAGCATAGAACAAAACAAAGATGAAGTTGAATTAGATCTAGGTATCGCTATCTCTACTCTCAAAACTATATTGTTCCAAACTCTCAGGTCTGATGGCGCCTGCCAGCTGGGTGGACAGCGCTTGGGATTGGTAGTCCTGAGGTTCCGGGTTCTATCCCCGGTGGAGGCGGAGAATTGGGCAAAATATTTCTTTGACCCTGATGCCCCCTGTTACCTAGCAGTAAATAGGTACCTGGGGGTTAGACAGCTGCTATGGGCTGCTTCCTGGGGGTGGAGGCCTGGTCGAGGACCGGGCCGCGACGACACTATGTCCCGAAATCATTTCAAGGTAACCTCAAGGTTGTCGAAGAAAACCTCAAAATAACCTGATAGGAAATAAATTACTGACTCCCAAGGACCTGAAAGTACTGTACCAGTATAAAAAGCTATCATTCTCAGTTCAGTGTTAAACTTTAGCGCACCCAGCCCGCCACCCCTCAACTATGTGATTTGGGTCCCAGCCTTTCAAGGGAGCGCTCGTTAATTCTGAAAAGTTTATACTCTCTTCAACTTTGTCACCTCAATTCTCGTCCTATGAGATTAAATTTGGTATCATTGTGTTCGCAGTAGAATTCTCTATAGCACTAAATGCATATAAACTCCAAAAGCCCGGCTAATTACCCGCAGCAAACAGAGAAAGTGCGAACGAGTTACCCAGGAGAGCGCAAAAGCGATAAAATGTGTTTACTCTTTTCACTCTGGTCACTTCAATTTTCGTCCTAGGTCTTTCATTTTAGTATCAATGGGTTCGCAATAGAATTTTCTAGAGGAATATTAGCATATAAAATAAAAAACCTGTTCACGCTCCACCCGCCGACGAGTTGAAGACGGGCCACGCATTAGCCGCGAGAGAGAGCCCAGACGCCTTCCAGCTACACTCCTAATTCCTGCCCACAAATGTTTAGTGGAATCCTTCTATCTGTTGTGCAGTAGTTGTACATCACATAGGCATAGTAGATAGCCATTTGCACAAATAGAAGATCACTTCCTTCGTTCATTTGTGAGTTTTCCTTGTGAAGTGATAATATTCGATCATTTGGTCAAGTGATCAACACCTTTCATGTTTGTATTGTAGTCACAGATTGCATTCGGCTTGTTGACAGTTACCTGCTGCACTGAGGTGTTCCATCACGATAGGCGCGCATTCTAAAACCAGTCCCCCAAAAAATCGGATAAAAACCTGATTTTGGCGATTATTTTAGTGGACGACGCAACATTTCGTCATCCCCGAGACTACCGACAGTGCGTCATGCCCGGACGATTTTTTTTTTATTAATTCCTTAGGTACATCTGCATTAGTGCAGCTACCCTAGACTATATGAAGTGGAGTACAGTGTGTCAAAAAAGCTAACTAGTTGATGCTAGAAAATCCCCATCACACAGGATGGTTAGTCATACAGAGGCATGTGATAAGCAGTCTGCACTGGCAGATTCCGGATGCATTTTGAGGATATCATCAACACAAGATTGAATAAGGTAGCAGTGGTAATAAAGGTCCCCATCTCGCAGGATGGTTAGTCATACAGGGCCATATGTTTAGTAGCCTGCACTGGCAAATTTTGGGTACACTGTGAGGATATCTTCAAGAATACGAGAGTGAATAAAGTAATTGCAAAGCTCCAGGTACCTCATGCCAACTGGTCTGAAAGGTCTAATAACTGGGCATTCAGTGATGTAGTGCGGGAGATCGTGCCGTAGTTCCTGCTCACAGAGTTTGCAACTGGAGTGCTCAGGATTGGGAGATCCGTCACCTGCAGCCACCTGCCACAGGTAACGGTAACCCAACCTGATCCTTGCAACCACTGTGTCGCACAGTCTAGTGGACGTTTTGTGCTGCCCATAGATGTAGGTTTAGATCTGAACAAATCATAGCTTTTTATACTAGTACTTTCAGGTCGTTGGGAGTCAGTAAGTTCTTTCCTATCAGATCTGAATGTTTGGATCAATACAGTTTTGACAGCAGAGATGGGGATACCTAGATCTAAGTCAACTTCAAACTTGTTACACGCTAATTTGGCTGCAATGTCTGTTTCATTATGATGGGTTATATTTATGTGTTACAAA
>WNGS01167959.1:266562-274054 GCA_020271785.1 Procambarus virginalis | reverse complement strand
AATTGTACCACCTAATTGTGCTTGCGGGGTTGAGCTTTGGCTCTTTGGTCCGCCTCTCAACTGTCAATCACACAGGTGTACAAATTCCTGAGCCTACTGGCCTCATATCATATCTACATTTGAAACTGTGTATGGAAAACAGCCTCCACCACATCACTTCCATAATGCATTCCAATTTATTAACTACTCTGACACTGAAAAAATTCTTTCTAACGCTCTGTGGCTCATCTGGGTACTAAGTTTCCACAGTGTCCCCTTGTTCGTGTCCCACCCGTGGTGTGGTGTGTGTGTGTGGTGTGTGTGTGTGCGTGTGTGTGTGTGGGTGTGTGTGGGTGTGTGTTTTGTGTGTGTGTGTGTGTGGTTTGGTTTGGTGTTGTTGTGTGTGATTTCTGTGTTTTAATCCACAAACATCCATATTTATATTATTATTATAATAATTATTATAATAATAATTGTTGTATTTAATAATTATCACTCTTCCTTCCTCACTTGGTCTTGAAGGAGGCCGGCCTCGCGGTGTAGGGGGGCTGTGACAATCTCTGTCTGGGACCCGTAGGTGCGGGACCGGGGCGTCCACCTCCCAAGGGTCGTGCGGCCCAGGCTCTGCTTCAGGAGGCTGAGGTCGTTCATACCCTTGATGGGGTGGTTCTTCTCCGGCCCGTCCACGGCGGTCTCCGGGTTTGGAGGTCCCTGTGCCCTTTTCACCAACTTCGAGGTCAACCCCGGAACTCACAGTTGCTGCGACGCGCTGGAACTGTATATATGTATATATATATATATATATATATATATATATATATATATATATATATATATATATATATATATATATATATAATATATGTCTCATTGAATATGACCGCATATTCTGTATTTACTATCTTCTGATTTAGGGCTTCTATCCCTCTAACTATTTTCTTAGCATCAGGGCTTAGCTGAAATAGGAGTTCTCCAAAACACATTTTCGTAATTTCCGGGTGAATAAAAGATGTGAATTACTATAGAATGTATTACACTTATTTAAAGTGTAATACATTCGTGGATGCGCTCGAGTGAGCTCCAGATCTAGATGCTAGAAAGCCCTCACCGGTGGATTTAAGCATCGCTTTGATACTGCAGACAGTCTGTGAGGCCATCCAACTTCCGTGGAGTGCCCAGAAGCGAGGACGGGCTAAATTAGAGAGCCAAGAGCTATATCAAGAGTCTGCAGCAGGGACGATCGTTGGGCTGGCGACGTCTGGGACGCCCAGTGGACCACGTTATACACATCAAACGAAAAGCTTTGGCTGGGCCAAATCTACTGGCAGTGACGCGAGGGGAAGCTGTGCTGGACTGCAAGGTGCCGACAGTGTTAGTGAGAGTGGAGGACGGCGAAGGCACAGGAACTTGTCTCCAATACCCCGGGGGAGAGGAGGAGGAAGACAGATCCTGTCGGGAATGAGCACAGCGAAGACGCACAACAGCGAAGGTGACTGAAGAACCTGTGTGTGTGGGAACCGATGAATGGGAGACCAGAAGCCAGGACCAGGAACCTCAACATCCCTCAACAGAGGACGAGTTGGCTTCGGGGTTGGAATGAGGTAAGGTAGATAACTGTCCCTCCCTTTACCCCTTTGATCTGGGCGAGCTAGTGTATTTTATATGTAGTGAATATTTCTTGTCATCATATTGTCTAAGTGATAATGTTAGGCTAGGAGCCAAAGAGCTCATATAGGCATGAGTTAGTTCATGTGAGCATAAATATACAGAGGCATTGACGTTCGTGCGTCTGGAAATGGGCACTGGCTTTCGAGAGGCCAGAACGAACTTTGAAGCAGCTCAGCTGTGTGACAGTTGGACCCATCAGCTGATCGTGTTGCCAGAGGCGCGAGGTGTGTGCCCACCGCTTGAGGAGTGGACCCAGTCAGCTGACCGTGTTGTGAGGGGTGTTGCCAACAGTGGACGATTCCACTTATAGACATTTCTTTATGCAATTTATATGTATATATATATATATATATATATATATATATATATATATGTATATATATATATATATATATATATATATATATACCTTTTCTTCAGTAAACTTTTAAATTAACTAATGAGTTTAAGTTAAACTCCATTCTTTAGGGCTATTTTTGAGTGAGATCATTTATGACACCTTGCACTGCACGTGATATTGCATCCTTGATTAAGATAATCAATAAGACCACTGACGTGTTGCTGGGACATGAGATTGAACACCCAGCTGGCGACCTTAGAGCAGACCAGACATCAAAGTGAGAGCCTCCCAGTTTCAGGACAAACAGGCTCAGGTGAGTTATAGGAGGCTTGAACCTCCCCACTCACTAGGGGTAGATGAGGCCAACCCTTAGTTGACTGGGTGGAGCCCCCGGGGCGGACAATGGCACCAGGAACTGAGGGGCTAAGACCCGTGGTAGTGACCCCAACCACAGGTAGGAAGGGGGATGAACCTTGAGAGTGGCGACCTCGCTAGGATAATCGGACAACAGTGGGCAAAGTATTGCAAGTGCAGGGCAAGTGTATTAAGGTCGATATTAGTCTCGGTTTACACTGCTCGCTAGTGAATTCCCTGTATACGGTTATTCAATAGCCTAGAGATGGAGGATGAAAGAGTGAAAAATTTTATTGAGTCGAGGGACGAGCAGGTGCTGGAAGAGAGCACCAAGGCTCAGCTGCAGCTAGTGGCGGACCATTTTGGGTTGAGGTTGAGGTCCTCCAGGGTGCCGAAGTGTTGGATTGAGATCATTGCTGAGCTCATGGCCCAAGAGGAGGCTTCAAGGGAAGGACCGTCCCAAGTACCTGCCAGTGTTGGTGGGAACCGGAGCGACGAAGGTAGCAGTAGGGGATCCAGCGGTAGTAGCAGGAGAAGCATAAAACTGGAGATAATGAAAATGCAGCTTGAAGCTCAGCTGGAGCGAGTGGAGCATGAGCGCGAAGGCCAGCTGAAGCGGGAGGAGCGTGAAGCTCAACTGAAGCGTGAGGAGCATGAAGCTCAACTGGAGCGAGAGAAGCGTGAGTGCAAAACCTAGCTGAAGCGGGAGGAGCGCGAAGCTCAGCTGAAGAGGGAGGAGCACAAGGCTCAGCTGAAGCGTGAAGAGCGCGAAGCCCAACTGCAACGAGAGGAAGGAGAAAGACAACTGCGACGGGAAGAGATAAGGGTGAAGAAGGAGGTCGAGATGCGTCGGATGGAATGCGGGCTGCCCTCGGTGTATACTCGGCGGGATGACCCAAAGGTCCGGGAGCGCAACCTACCCACCTTTGACCCTCTAGAGGCCGAAGCATTCTTCGACCATTTTGAGAGGATAGCAACATTGAAGGAATGGCCGGAAGAGGATTGGGCTGCGTTAGTGCAGAGTAGGTTGACTGGCAAGGCCAGGGAAGCTTATAACATGTTTGACCTTGAGCAGTGCGCCGTTTACGACACGATCAAGAAATCTGTGCTCCACTCGTATCGACTAACTCCGGAGGTTCACAGGAAACGCTTCTGTGAGTGCACAAGAGCTTCCGGAAGATTGTATGCTGAGACTGCTCGGGACATGGAGCGCAGGTTCCTGCGGTGGCTGAAGGCCGAAGAGGTGGATACGATGGAGGAGCTGAAGCAGTTGATGGTGATGGAAAGATTCATGTCGATGCTCCATCCAGAGCTAAGGGTCAGGATCAAGGAGGCAGGTATTAGAGAACTTAAAGCTGCTGCAGACAGAGCCGACCTGCTGGGAGAGGCACTACATTTTGGAAAGAAGGGACCGCCCAGGCACTCGCCTTACCCAAGGTCTGGGAGAAACGTCAAGAGTTCAGGAGGGGCGAGGACGGGTGGAGACTCTCCCAAGGGTAGTGTACCCAGGTAGGTAAACCGGACCAGGAGTTCAGAGGAATCGGTGAGGAGACCCCAAGGGGGGAACGCCGGGACTGGTGCTGAAGCGAGGAACGCTGCCAGGGAGACGACGACCGGGGGCGCGAGGAGGACCCAAGGGACGCCGGATTCCGGGAGTTTTGCCCGAGTGACCAGTGGAGAGTCGCCTCCCAGGAGAGTCAGGTGTTTTAATTGTAGCGAGCGCGGACACTTCGCACGTGAGTGTGGTCGCCCCAGGCAACATGGAAATGTGGCACTGCTCAGAATGGTCGACCAAGGAGCCAAGGATATTTCGAGCGGATCTCCATTAGAAAGGGAGGAAAGGATCCATCCTTTTATTTGTGAGGGTACTGTAAGGATAAAGGGGGCCGACCCCATTCCAGTGAAGATGTTAAGAGATACTGGAGGACACCAGTGTGGGGGTGGCCATGGTGACCACTGTGGGTGGCCAAGTGAGAATGCCCCTTCACTAGGTGACGTTAGACTCTGACTATGGCTGCAAGACCCTAGTGGCGGAGGTCTGCGCCTCGATGCCTAAGATGGAGGCCCAGGTCATTTTGGGAAATGATTCCTGTGAGGGATGTGTACTCCCAAACCTCGTTAAGGGCGAGGAGTGTTTGGAACACTATAGAAAGGGAGGCAGTGCGTCGGACACCTGGGGAAACACGAGGGAGATTGTTGAGGGAGCGTTCCTGTGTGCGCGGTATTCCCGAGACAGGGTGTCGAAGGCGAAACAAGTGGATCGGGTCAGGCTGGAGAGGATGTGCCTGACGGCCTAGGAATCGATCAACTCTTCGAGGAACCCAGAGGACAGCTGGAGAGTGGTGGGAACCGAGATGATGGAGTACAGATAACTCTCACCAGTCCTCACGAGTTGGATTACGCTCGACTGGGCGAGCTGCAGCGGGAGGAGTTTCCCTAGTTGATACTAGTGGCCAGGGAGGTCGTGCTGGACTCGAGAATGCTACGCATTTTTACTTAGAAGAGGGGATGCTAATGAGGCAGTGGAGGACAGTGAGGACAGAGGCCGATATCGAGGCACTGGGAGTGAAGTGGCAAGCAGTGTTACCGACTCGATGCAGCGGAGCAGTGCTGGATTTGGCGCACTCAGTGGACCCTGCAGGTCATCTTGATGTAACCAAGACGCTGAGCCTGATCAGGGAACACTTCTATTAGCATTGGCCAGGAATGGACGCCGACGTGAGGCGTCATTGTAAAACGTGTCTTCCTTGTCAGAGGGCGGGAAGGAACGTGCAGGCAATACCGAAGGCCCCTCTGGTTAGCATTGGCCAGGTTAGCATCCCTGCTTTCGGACAGGCGTTTGAGCGTCTACTAATAGACAGTGTGGGACCCTTGCCCCAAACGAAGAGAGGGAACAACTACTTGCTCACGATTATGTGCGCGTCAACGAGATTCACAGAAGCGGTCCCGGTGCGGCAGTTAACATCGAAGAGCATTATGGGACAACTCCAGCGGTTCTTCTCTTGGGTGGGGATACCCAAAGAAATTCAGACTGATTGTGCGAGCGTGTTTCAATCGAGATGGTTTACACAAACTATTGCAAGCTGGGGGATAACCCAGATTCGGTCTTCTCCCTACAGACCGCAGTCGCAAGGATGATTGAAAGGTTCCACTTGACCTTGAAGACCATGTTAAGAGTGTTCTGCGCCGAACAAGGAGCGGAATGGGATGAGGCCGTGTATCCAGCGTTATTTGCGATTCGGGACGCAGTAGTGGAGTCTCTGGGATTCTCACCATATCAACTCGTGAATGGACACAAGGTGTGTAGTCCCCTGTCGATGCTAAAGGAACAGCTGACGTCGGGAGTAGCCATGAAATCAGTCGACGAATATGTGTATAAATTCAGGGAATGACTTGGAAGTGCTAAGGAGTTGGCAGCCGAACATCTGAGGAAGGCCCATAGGAAGATGTCCGATTAGTATGATCGGAAGGCCGTCCCAAGGGAGTTCCAGGTTGGGACCCAGGTGATGGTGTTGCTACCAGGAAGGAGCAAGGTGACTGAACCGCGTTGCGAAGGACCATACAGGGTTGTGAAGTAGATAGGCCAGGTGAACTATGAAATCGGCAAGCCGGACCGACTCCTTAAGACGCAGGTGTGTCTTGTAGATCGTCTGACGCCGTATTTCCAGGAAGAAGAAAAGGCCACTGTTCGGAAGGGGACGATGCGACCATGAGATGGAAGAGCAGTTATGTGAATGAACTGAACCAAGAATTACTGGAAGAAGAAGGAAAATGGGCCCGTGCTGATGGCACTCATCTTTCAAACATCGAGAGTCTAGGAAGCATCGGAGAGAAGTTACAACATCTGAAAGGGAAGCAGAGGGCCGAATTGATGACCATTTTGAGTGGGAATGAGGCTATTTTCACGGACGTGCCCGACGCCACAGGAGTGTGATGCACGAAATAGAAGTGAGAGGTGGTAGGCCGATTAAGCAGAATGCTTATCGGGTCAGCCCGGAGAAGAGCGAGCTAATGAGGAAAGAAGTGGAATATCTTTTGGCAAACGACCTAGCAGAGCCCAGTAACAGTGAGTGAAGTTCGCCTTGTTAGTTAGTAAGGAAGAGCGATGGGACGTATCGTTTTTGTACGGATTATCGGAAGGTAAACGCCATCACCGTGTCGGATTCTCATCCTATGCCCTGCGTGAATGATTGTATCGACAAGGTAGGCAATGCCAGGTACGTGTCAAAGGTCAATCTCCTGAAAGGATATTATTAGATATCATTGACCCCAAAGGCGAGGAAGATTTCTGCTTTCAGCACGTCGGATGGGCTGTACCAGTACAAGGTGCTGCCGTTCGGATTGAAAAACAGCAGCAGTTGCTTCCAGAGAATGATGAACGAGGTACTTCGGGGGGCCGAAGAATGCACGGTGTACATAGATGACATCGTAGTGTACGCTGCCAGTTGGGAAACACATTTAATCTGACTCAAGGAATTATTCCGAAGGCTTGAAGAAGCGAACTTCACAGTGAATCTAGTAAAAAGCGAGTTTGGGAAGGCTCGTTTGGAGAACTTGGGGTTCATTATAGGACAAGGAGAAGTGACAAAAGTTGATTAGAAGGTGACGGCAATCAAGGAGTACCCCGTGCCCAGAACGAAGGAGTTACTTCGGTATCTAGGAATGATAGGCTACTACAGGGGGTTCTGTGAGAATTTCTCCACCAAAGCCCACCCTCTGAAGGAGTTGTTGTCCAAGAATAAGAGATGGAGGTGGGGGAGGCCTGCCAGGAATCTTTTGAAAAGACGAAAATCCTGTTGATATCCCGAGACTTCTCGGCGAGATTCATGTCGACGCCAGTGACGTGAGAAAAGGAGCTATGTTGGCCCAAGAAAGGAACGAGGTACACAGACCAGTAGCGTTCTACTCAAAGAAGTTTGTAAAGTACCAGCGCGCCTACAGTACCATCGAGAAAGAGGCCCTAGCTCTGGTCATGTCCTTAAAACACTTCGATGTGTACGTGGGAGGAGGTGCGCGACCTGTATTGGTATTCACTGACTATAACCCATTGACCTTCATATACAAAAGGAATAATTCAAACCAGAGGTTAACGAGATGGACGTTACTTCTGCAGGAATATTGGTTAGAGATAAGGCACATTAAGTGAAAAGA
>WNGS01167959.1:254062-261562 GCA_020271785.1 Procambarus virginalis | reverse complement strand
GTATGTTATTCGATGAAAGGCATAGCTCAAGGGGGAATACGACTGAAGTATGTAAGTGGATGAAGGTCGCAACTTAAGGGGAGATTTGATTGAATTATACAAATAAATAAATGAATAAATGACATTCACATGAATGACATACTGGATACAAATTGGACCTTCCTCGCTTGGGTCAGCTGAATGTAGTGTTTTCTTAGGTTGTTAAGCATGTATAAATTCCAGCATACATCAAACGGTTGCATTTATGTTGTTTGCTCTGATATGCATATATACATTCAATATAATGCAACGTATGTATATTTATGCCTATTCTGATATGCATATATTCTTGTATATACTAACACGCATATATGCATGCATTCATTGATGAATATACTAACACGTACATGCTCCAAGCATACTCCAATTTGCATACTCTCATGCATATACTAACAAGCACAAATCCCTTCATTCACCAACATACATATATATCCACATACATACATACATATATACATACTATTACGTTGTTGTTGGTATGGGCGTACGTCCCTGCTGTACAACCAACCAAAACCCACAGAGTACTTATACTTTGATCAGGAGATCACGCTGTACGCTTCCTGCTCTTGGAGAGGGGCTCAGCGTCAAACATTAAGGGGGTGCGGCTCTAACACTGCCCTCGTTGTCACGTTCACACACCCAATTCGAGCTGCTGTGACTCCCCACTCTCTCCTTATTTTGTATGAGCTACTCAATCACCCTTTCTTTGAATTGCAATTCGGAACCACCCTGTCCTCAGCTGTGGTTCTGTCTCTCTCTCTCTTTTCTACTTTCTGGGAATCCTCACTAGGACAAGGTCAAACACCTGTAGATTACATTCATTTATTGGACAGAGAACACATACAATACAAATACAAGATATAATAATGACTCCAACACTCTAAGCTATTATAACTAGGTTGCAATCCAATACCCTCAGGACTCTATTAGCTGCTTACTTCTAGTGGTAGCCCAACTCCTGGCTTGCCACTTATGCTGCCAACCTCACCTAGTGGGTTAAATCTTGTAATTCAATATGGAAATATCAACCCTAAAATTCATATATAAATATACACAAGGAATCCAGCCTATGGCTACAACACTATAAATATTTGTCTAGTTATTCCTCAGTACAAAAAGTATCCAATAGCTTGTTACGTACCTCTATAAGCTACGTAATTAAATACATTTAATTTGTACTTCTACATTAAGTTGTACTTCTATATATATGCCTTGTTTTATCTGATTATATGTACATCTAAATATTCTTTACTTGTATGTAAGATATGTGTTGCCTGATTTATATGTTGAATTAGGCCTAACTTTTCCACCCGTGGGAACGATGATTTTTCTTTGTTGGTTCACGGTTGATTTCGTGGGAAAGTGGTTTTATCTATGATCATCAGTAGGAATCACTGATGGGAATTCTGTAATTGTTTGAACATTGGGGGGCAACATTCCGTGAGAAATTTCTAGTTCCTGGTGGCGGGGGAGCGTTGCCAATATTTCCCTTTGTTAATTTATTTTAATTACTGCATGTATTAATAATTACATTATTTTTGTTATGCATGTTATTCTGACCATTTACTAAGTTACTTTAAGATTACTCTTGTCACATTATTTTGCTCCATGTAAGTTTAATTAAATAATGTTAGTTTGGCAATTTTCCGCGGGGCAGAAGCAATGTTTTTGACTCCCGCAGTTTAAGTAGTCAGTAACTCGCACGGGACAGGAGAGATAACAACTTGGGAGATAAGTCTGTTAATATTTGTTTTGCCATACATACATTTATATTATAAGAGAGACAATACTTTAATTTGCTTTTATAAGTGATCTTGTCCATCTGTGCTTATATATAATATCTTGTACTTATATATTGTTTAATATATATAATATAATTTATATGTATATTTCTTAGTCCTAAGGGATAAATACTTTATTCTTGCTTGTGCCAATCATGTGGTTACACTGGTGACCCGCTCTATATTACAGCAATTCTATGACCCTAGACAACAAGTTTCTTAATGCTGTACAGGGTTACGAGCCGTAACGAACGATCTGGTAACATAGTTATGGGGGCCTGTGCCGGGAAATATTTTTCCCACTTAAACTTAACTGTGCTAATCTAACCTTGCCTTCCTAGGTACCAGTGTCTTGTGTGTTTTCTGCTATTAACTATTCCATGTGCCATGCAAGCCTTCCTGTGTGTCAAGTAACAACGTTTCACGATTTTGAGGTAAGTCATCCTATAACTTTTGTTTGTGCAGTGAGGCCAAGCGAATTTTCAGTGTGGTGAAAATTTTACAGTGAAGTGAAGTGCAGTGCCAGTGTGTTTATTATTATTATTGTGAATCAAGTGCCAAGTGTTAATCACGATGGAGGACCAAGTGTTGTTGTTGTTGGCTCAACCAAACTTTGAGGGAATTAAAAACCTAACAAAGTCTGCGTTAGTAATATGGCCAATAAGCTAGAATTAACCGCCAGAAATAGCATGACTAAGGCACAAATTCTGAGAGTCATAGTGACACATTTTGTTGAGAACCAAGAATTAGGAGAAGAATGTCTGGAGGAAGTTAGAGAAGAGTCAAGTGATCAAATTGCTTTAAGGCGTCTTGAGTTAGATGCACAAGTAACGTATGCTAAACTTGAGGCTCAAGAAAGCCAACGAAGCAAGGCAACAGAATTATTAGAGATTGAAGCTCAACAGAAACAGAAATTATTAGAGCTTGAGCTCAAAAGAACAGAAATTATTAGAGGCTGAAGCTCAGCAGAGGGAGCTTGAGACTAGGCGTTTAGAACTTGAGGCACAAAACCAGAGAGTTTTAATGGAGTTGCAACTGGAAGCAACCAGGAAGCAACAAGCCGAAGAACACACTAGCAATTAGAGATTCAACAACAAATGGCTGACACTAATCTCAGGCTTGAAACACAGCGTATGGCAGCTGGGCATGGAAATTCTAGTAATGTTTCAATTAATAATGATAATAATCCCATAAGGATGAGTAAATATATAGAATTACCCAAGTTTAATGAGGAGGATCCTGAGGTTTTCTTTGCACATTTTAATAAGATTGCCATCAGTATGAACTGGCCAAGGGATCAATGGGTAGCAATTATGCAGTCTCAATTTAAGGGGCGTAGTCAGGAGGTTTTTACATCCCTACCTGACGCTCATAGTTTTGATTATGAATTTGTAAAGAAAAGCATCTTAAATGCTTATCAATTAAATCCAGAGGCACACAGGCAAAAATTTAGAAACCTAAGGAGGGTAAGTGATCAGACAATAGCTGATTTTACTCGTCAAAAGACGAACTATTGCAACAGATGGTTAAAGTCACTTTCAGTCACAGAGTTTGATGCTTTAAAGAATCTTCTTATCATGGAAGAAGTATTGTCTTGTCTCCCAGACAAATTATCTACTTTATGGCAGAACAAAAGAATGTAACAGACATTTATGAGCTGTCAAAGCTCGCTGATGAGCATGAGTTGTTGACTAAGGCCCAGTTTACGGCCACTTCACCTAAGTTTAATCGTAAAGTAAATCATAATGCTCACAGAACTCCTTATCAGAATCCCTCCAGTCCTAGTGCTCCAGTTACTCCCATGAGCTCTTTTCTTACAAAACCTAATCCTGCTACTTCATTGTCAGGAATGTCAAATATTAATAAGGTTAATTCTAAACCTACAGTTGGTTCTACAGGTGTGTCCACTGTAAGGTCCTGTTCCCATTGTAAGAAAAAAGGCCATGGAATTAATTCCTGTTTTATCTTGCACCCTGAGTTACGACCAACTGGTCTCATTTATTGTAGAGGTGTGCAAAATAAATTTACTAATAAACATGTAACTGTAAACCCCAATTGGGTGAAACAGTATTCACCATATATGTCTTCAGGTGAAGTTTTGTGTGTTGATGGAAAGTGGAAGCCGGTGAATATTCTTCGTGATACTGGTGCTTCCCAAACCTTAATTTCATCTAGTATACTTTCTAATGTTGAAAAGAGAGATACTGGAAAATTTGTTGTTCTTCAGAGTGTTGCAGGATGTCAAACTGTACCTCTGATAGATGTTACTTTAAGATCCACCATTACACCGAGTTTATGCACTGTGGGTGTTTGTACACAGTTGCCCATCCCAGGTGTGGATGTTATATTGGGTAATGATGTGGCCATAAATCATGTTGTGGGTGAGAATGATCCCCGTTTGTGTAAACAGCCAGTTGCAGATCATGTTTATCCTGCCTGTGCTGAAGTTAGTTCTATGAATGAACCTGTTGTAGTAGATGGTGTTGTCCATCCTACCTGTGCTGATGTCAGTACTATTATAAATCCAGTTGTCAGTTCTACTGTTGTTACTCAAGCATTTGTTCCAGTAACCAGTACCCCTTCAGTGGAGAAGTGGGATGTGGTTGTTCCAGATTCCTGTGTGGCCGATTTAGTTGTTGAGAGTAAGCCTGATGCTATGACTCTGCTTTATTCCAATAAATTGGGAAAGGATGTCCATGTACCAGTGTCTTGCCCGCTCACTACGAACGTTGTGCCAGGAGTTGAGAGAAACTTAAAAGCCACGACTCTGTTGTATTCTAGCCAAGTGAATGGTTTAGGACAAGATGTCGGGTTGGCAGAAGTATTCCCGCTCACTCCAAGTTTAGAATCAGTTGTCGAGAGTAAGTCTGTTGTAGAGGCCCCGCCTCACCCTAGTCAAGTTGATAGTATAGGGGAGGAGGTCAAATTACCTGTTACTTGCCCGCTCGCTTCAGATTCCTTTAATTTATGTGCATTGAGTAGAACTGACCCTAAGATTTCAGAGAGAAGCAAGGAGACAGTCTGTACTGTAGATCCAGTTCTGGAGAGTGTGGGAAATCAGCCCGAGGATCAGCTTCTGTCGAGTAGATGGAGACCCATTGAGCCTCCCTCTTCAGTTGTCTGTGAGGCTGTGACCCCACTTGGTAGTTTTATTGATTGTGAGCAGACAGTACTCCAAGCAGCTCCAGATGTCATGGGAGGAACTTTTGGTAAAACCATTGAGAGTAGTAAAGTATCATTCGGATCTAAGTTGCAGAGAGTTGTGGGTTGTGATTCTTATTCCATGTGGAGTAAGTATTTCTCATTGTGTAAATTGAGTCAGAGTGTGTGTATGAGGTTGAAATCTACTTTTATTCTGCAGGAGCCGTTTTCTTGTGAAGAAATGGACTGTGGGACATCTTTGTCCAGCCTTGTGGTTGAGCAGAGAGAGTTTACTCAAGTAGGTTGTGCATCCAGTTGTTCTGAGGAAGTGGTGAGTTATACTAGAGCAGTGTCTCTATATTCAGATCCAGTTTATTTTGATGCAAGAGTAGTGAACAACGTGTATGTTCCACTCAAGTGTGGTGTTGACTTTCAGAGTCATATTGGTGTTGACTTTCAGAGTCATATTGGTGTTGACTTTCAGAGTCATATTGGTGTTGAAGGATTTAATCATACTTGGGAGCAGGTGTTTGAGGCTCCAGGTGTGTATTTCAAGTTGGGGGATAAGGTTATCCTACATTGTGTTAATCGTTGTGAAGGGTTACAGATTGTCCTTGGGTGTTTCCCAGGTAATCTGCTGTGCGTCTTCAAGATGTTAAGACCCTTAAACCTCTTGGTTGATTGTTTGTCATCAGACGTAAATCACTTGGGAAGTGATGGTGAGGGTTGTCAAGTTTTCGGCATGTTCTTGTTAGTCTTTTGGAAGACTAGACGGTTGATGAAAGTGTGTGTTGTGTTCAAGTTCACCCTCAGAAATTGTGAACTTGTCTTCAGAGTCATGATTGAGATATGGTGCCTAGGCATATGCCTGTGCAAGGTAGTCTTTGCACTTATCTTTGGTTGTATTTCTTGGTTTCAAGGCCAAAGGTTTGCTAAGTCGGTGTGTTGTGTTGCTGAAGGTTCTATGAATGGGGAAATATTATACATAATTGTGAAGTTTAATGCTAATTTCTCTAATTTTAGTATCCATTGGGCGAGAGTATGTGTCCCACAGAGGATCAAGAGTGATGAGGAGCAGATGTCTTTGTCAGAGCATACCCAGGAGAAGTCCCAAATCTACTTTACATCCAGTCAGAGTCATGGAAAATGGAGTCTGTCTTGGAAAATTCCACCATGTAGAAAATGGATCATATTGAAATATGAGACTGATCTCGGAGAAATAGTAGAAAAAGATGTAGAGAATAATTGCGGTGATGTCTGTGTGAAAGCAGCTACCTTTATTGACAATTCTATTCATGCTGATGATGATAATGTTGTTGATAGGTGTGTGAAATATGATCTGAAACAAAGTGAAATAAATGAGATAGTACCCTGGAGAGATAAATTTGCATACTCCAGTGAAACATATGTAAACAATAGTCATAAGACTGAAATTTCTGAGTTTCATGTAAGAAATATTGAAAGTGTTTCATTTTGTTCAGAAATGTATCCTTATTGCTTTTATATGTTTGGTGAAATTAATACCATAAATCAAGTGTCACATGATTTTTCTTTAAGAAAAAATGCCATTGATCTTCAATCCATTGCATTTTTTTTCTTGGAGGTGGAAGTGTTACGTACCTCTATAAGCTACGTAATTAAATACATTAATTTGTACTTCTACATTAATTTGTACTTCTATATATATGCCTTGTTTTATCTGATTATATGTACATCTAAATATTCTTTACTTGTATGTAAGATATGTGTTGCCTGATTTATATGTTGAATTAGCCTAACTTTTCCACCCGTGGGAACGATGATTTTCTTTGTTGGTTCACGGTTGATTTCGTGGGAAAGTGGTTTTATCTATGATCATCAGTAGGAATCACTGATGGGAATTCTGTAATTGTTTGAACATTGGGGGGCAACATTCCGTGAGAAACTTCTAGTTCCTGGTGGCGGGGGAGCGTTGCCAATATTTCCCTTTGTTATTTTATTTTAATTACTGCATGTATTAATAATTACATTATTTTGTTATGCATGTTATTCTGACCATTTACTAAGTTACTTTAAGATTACTCTTGTCACATTATTTTGCTCCATGTAAGTTTAATTAAATAATGTTAGTTTGGCAATTTTCCGCGGGGCAGAAGCAATGTTTTTGACTCCCGCAGTTTAAGTAGTCAGTAACTCGCACGGGACAGGAGAGATAACATCTTGGGAGATAAGTCTGTTAATATTTGTTTTGCCATACATACATTTATATTATAAGAGAGACAATACTTTAATTTGTTTTATAAGTGATCTTGTCCATCTGCTATTATATATAATACTGGTTTTATATTATTGTTTAATATATATAATTTATATGTATATTTCTTAGTCCTAAGGGATAAATACTTTATTCTTGCTTGTGCCAATCATGTGGTTACACTGGTGACCCGCTCTATATTACAGCAATTCTATGACCCTAGACAACAAGTTTCTTAATGCTGTACAGGGTTACGAGCCGTAACGAACGATCTGGTAACACAGCTCACCTCCCACTGCATCATGC
>WNGS01167959.1:189705-202259 GCA_020271785.1 Procambarus virginalis | reverse complement strand
AACCTTCACACATCCGTCAATCTTGACGTGTCGTGTCAGACTGATGGCGCCACCGCGGCGCGATGGCCGGACCCCCCTGCCTTCATGACGTCATACTTGCCAAGGGAGGTTTTCATTGGCTCCCATTGGCACGTCGCTGACAGTGACCAATCTGGTGCCACTGACGTCACACAGTTTTGGCGGCAAAACGGAGGGGCCAGCGCCATATTGGCGTCATAAATGGCCTATACCACAGGCCAAAATACTCTTCTTTTACAAATTTCTCGCCACTGCGAGAACACTACACTCTCCCACATATATCAAACTGATGCCCGCGACATAGAGAAGTGGACATGACTCTTACAGCAGGCGTGGGAGAAATATAAGGGGGGGGGAACACCGACACATACCCCTCCCCTTAAAATAAGAGTCATGTCTGATTAGTGTACATGAGACAGGGCATCCGCCACCACGTTGTCCTTCCCTCTGATCTGCTTGATATCCAGCCAGTACTCCTGCAGTAGTAACGCCCACCTCGTCAGTCGTTGGTTGGAGTTCCTCATTTTGTACAAAAAGGTTAGAGGGTTATGATCTGTTAACACAAGAACAGGTCATGCCCCTCCTCCTACGTACACATCGAAATGCTTCAGGGCCATTACTAGCGCCAAAGCCTCTTTCTCAATGGTACTATAGGCCCGCTGGTATTTCACAAACTTCTTAGAGTAGAAAGCTACTGGTCTATGTTCCTCACTCCTCTCTTGAGCCAACATGGCCCCTATCCCAACGTCGCTGGCGTCCACGTACAGGATGAATCTGGCTGAGAAATCTGGGGGTATTAATACTGGGGCCTCCTTCAACAGTTTCTTGGTCTTCTCAAAAGGCTCCTGGCAGGCCTCTCCCCATTTCCATCGCACATTCTTGGAGAGTGGCTCGGTCAGGGGATGCGCTACCGTGGAAAAATTCCTGCAGAACTCACGATAGTATCCTATCATCCCGAGATACCTTAACAACTCTTTATGCGTCCTGGGCACGGGGTATTCCCTAATGGCTGACACTTTATGATCTACAGGGGTTACTTGTCTTGTCTTGTCATCTCCAATACTTTGGCGAAACTGGTCGTACACTGAATGACAGACTTAAAGAACACAAGAGAAGTGTTAAGTCTGCAGACACTAACAATGCTCTCTTCTGCCATGTGAGGGATTCTAATCATCCCATTGATTGGTCTTCCTCCAAAATAATCTTTCCTGCCTCTACTCTACACAGACGCCGTCTTGTGGAATCGGCTCTAATACACAATGTACCCAACATGAACTTGAGTCCTGGCTTTGTTGCTGTGGACTCTTCCCTTTCACAGTATATACTCAAATGCTCTAATCTTTCTAACAAACGTGACCTAACATAAGCCTACCCCTCCTATTTTCTTTCTTTCTCTTTCCTTTTCTTTATCTCTTCTCCTACGCTCCCTTGCTATCCTCTTCTTATTCCTATCTCCTTCTCTTTCGGTGGTTATAATAGGACCTGCCTCGTATGGGCCAATAGGCCTTCTGCAGTTCTTATTATTATTACTATCCCCTCTACTACACCTTACTTTGCTCCTCAGCTCTCTTGTGCCTATTATTGCCTGTCTTCTCTCTCTCATCACAATCGACTTGAGAATGATCCAGGACGGACCGAAACGTCGTCGTCTCTTCCCCTTCTAGTGTGTGGTCTGGTCAACATTCTTTAGCCACGTTATTGTGACTCTTCGCCTGCCTACAGGGGTTACTTCTCCTTGGCCGATTACAAAGCCAAGGTACTCTAAGCGGGCCTTCCCAAACTCGCTTTTGGATAAATTTACAGTCAAGTTTGTCTCCTCTAGCCTTCTGAACAATTCTTTGAGTCTTTCCAGGTGCGTCTTCCAATCGTCGGCGTATACGATGATGTCATCGATGTATACTGTGCAGCCTTCGGCCCCCTTTAGCAACTCATTCATCATGTGCTGGAAACAGCTACCGCTGTTTTTCATTCCAAAGGGTAACACCTTGTATTGGTACAGCCCGTGCGGTGTTACGAAAGCTGATATTTTCCTGGCCGCGGGAGTCAAGGAGATCTGGTAGTACCCCTTGAGCAGATCGACCTTGGATACGTACCTCGCACTGCCCACCTGGTCTATGCAATCGCTCACCCTTGGCATGGGGTGGGAATTGGCCACAGTGATGGAGTTCACCTTCCTGTAGTCTGTACAAAAGCGGAATGTACCATCGCTTTTCTTCACTAACAGGCATGGGGAAATCCACTCACTGTTGCTAGGCTCTGCAAGGTCGTTCTCAAGGAGATACTCCACCTCCTTCCTCATCAGCTCTTGCTTCTCAGGGCTTACCCTTTACGCGCTCTGCTTGACGGGCCTGGCGTCCCTCACCTCTACCTCGTGCGTTACACTCTTGTGTCGTCGGGGCACGTCGGTGAAGAGAGAGGCGTTCTCCCTTAACAGGTTCGTCAGGTCCATGCTCTGTTGCCCTTCCAGGTGTTGTAGCTTGTCCTCGATCTTCGACAAACTCTCCAAATTGGTGAGACGGGAGCCGTCTGCCCTGGACCACTTTCCTTCCTCCTCTGGAAGTTCCTGATCCACTTGCATGCACAGGATAATCTTCTGCTGGGGTTCTCGAGTTGCCGTCCCGTCCAGCTCGGCGGCTCCTCCTTCCTCAGGGAAGAAAGGCTGCAGGCGGTCGACATGACACACCTGTTTCTTGCGGGGTCTATCTGGCTTACCGATCTCTTACGTTACAGGACCCAACCGCCGTAGCACCTGGTACGGTCCCTCGAACCGTGACTCGGTTATTCTACTCTTACCCGGCAGCAATATCATCACCTGGGACCCCACCTGGAACTCCCTCGGCGTGGCTTTTTTGTCATACCATTCAGCCATCTTATGCTGCGCCTCCCTCAGACGTTTTCAAGCTAGTTCCTTTGCTAAAGTGAGACGTCCCTTGAACTTTCGAACGTATTCATTGACCGTTCCCACGGTCACCCCTGGTGTCCATTGTTCCTTCAGCGTGGACAGAGGACTTTGCACCTCATGCCCATACACCAGCTGGAAAGGTGAGAAACCTAACGATTCTACCACTGCATTATGTATGGCAAACAATGCAGGGTATACTGCCTCATCCCTCTGAGCTCCCTGCTCTCCGCAGAACACTCTCAGAACGGTCTTCAAGGTGGAGTGAAACCTTTCGATCGCCCCCTGCGACTGCGGTCGGTAGGGCGACGACCGAATCTGAGTCACTCCCCAACTTGTCACTGTCTGTTTGAACCACTTAGACTGGAATATACTTCCACAGTCCGTCTGAATTTCTCTGGGCATTCCCACCCAAGAGAAAAATCGTTGTAGATGCCCGGCTACTCCTCTCGACGTCAAACGTCGCATCGGGACAGCTTCCGGAAATCCGGTTGACGCACACATTATTGTCATTAGGTAGGTATTTCCTCGTTTCATCCGCGGTAACGGTCCCACTCCGTCGACCAACAGATGCTCGAATGCAGGCCCAAACGCCAGAACAGGGACTAACGGGGTCTTTGGTATCGCGGGTTGGCTCTTCCCTGCCCTCTGGCAAGGTAGGCAAGTCTTGCAGTAATGCCTCACATCGGCGTCCATACCTGGCCAGTAGAAATGATCCCTGATCTTACTCAGCATCTTGGTCACCCCCAGGTGACCTGCAGAGTCCATAGCGTGCAACAGATCCAACACTGCCGCTCTGCACTGGGCCGGTAACACTACCTGGTGTCTCGTACCTAGAGACTCTTCTCTGGCCTCCATCCTCACAGGTCTCCACTGTCTCATCAATATGCCGTCCTGTAAGTAGAAATGAGTGGCCCTCTCAGGACCAACACGTCCTCCTTTGGCCTTATGAATCAATTCGGGGAATTCTATCTGCTGCAACTCCCCAAGACGAGTGCGGTCATCCCCAAGAGAACTGGTGAGGGTCACCTGTACCTCACCATCCGGGCTGCCTTCGCCCTCCACTCGTTCTCCGGGTTCCATGAAGAGATGATCGATTCCCAGGTCGTCGGGCGTCTCCTCGTCAGCCCTATCAGATCCACACCCTCCGTATCCATCGCACTGCCTTGGAATCACAGCACAAACAGGGAACTCCACCGTGGCGATTCCTTTCTCGTCCCCACAGGCGTCTAACACTCTGCCTTTCTCCTTGTAGTGCTCCAAGCACTCCTCGCCCTTCACGAGGTTCATGAGGACACATCCCCCACATGCGTCATTTCCCAAGATGACTTGTGCCTCCATCTTGGGCATCGATGCACAGACCCCACCACTAGGGTCTGGCAGCCATAATCGGAATCTAGAGTCACCTGGTGTAGGGGCATCCTCACTGGGCCTCCCACAGTGGTCACACTTGCCACCCTCACACTGGTACTCCTGT
Source organism: Procambarus virginalis (assembly GCA_020271785.1). Taxonomy (NCBI): domain Eukaryota; kingdom Metazoa; phylum Arthropoda; class Malacostraca; order Decapoda; family Cambaridae; genus Procambarus; species Procambarus virginalis. The sequence goes on along the minus strand of WNGS01167959.1, from coordinate 197,865 downwards.
AACCCTCGGGGAACAGGGTTTCGCTCACCAGGGTAAAATTTGCCCCAGTGTCCCTCAATATCTTCACCGGGTTGGGGGTCTGCGTCCCCCATCCTTACAGTTCTCTCACACACGAATGGGTGAATTCTTTTCTCCCCATTAAGTAAGGGTTCGTCCCACACCCTCTCGGCTATCTGGTCCTCGACCTTCACGAAAGCAACGTTTCCCCGCTGCTTAGGGCGTTTGCAGTCCCGCGAGAAGTATCAGAATCCTCCGCAATTGAAGCAGCGAAGTTTCCCCGTCGGTGACCATCCACTACCGCTCGCCCTGGCAACGCCTCCAGAGGCCGTCGCTCCGTGTGTCTTCCTCGCACCATCCGTCGACTCCTTCGTCACAGCAACAGCTCTTGAGTTCTCCGTTTGGGACTTCTTTACCGGCTCCACAGCACTCTTTGATCGTCTGCTGTCTCCACTCGAGAGGTGGGACTTGGGAGAACTCGCTTCAGTCCTCCATCCGTCCGTCCTTCTATACTTTCTCCCATATCTGGAGTATGCGGGCTGTCGGTGCTGTCCCTCTTGACGTGGTCGTAAGGCTTCCTCCAGCATTTCAGTTCTATCGGCCGCGGCTCTCAGGTCCTTAATGTCCGCCTCCTTCACTCTAACCCTGATCTCAGGAGAGAGCACGGACATAAACTTCTCCATGACCATAAGCCTCTTGACATCCTCAGCCGACTTCGCTCCTTCAGACACCAGCCACTTCAGGAACTTTCTCTCCATGTCCCTCACCGTCTCCGCATAAGATTTTCCTGGCGACCGGGTACATTCCCTGAATCTCTTCCTCTAACATTCCGGCGTTAGCTTGAACGAATGGAGCACGGCTCTCTTTACAGCATCGTAGTTGGTACACTCTTTGAGGTCGAGCATATTGTAGGCTTCACGAGCTTCACTGGTGAGCCTTCCCTGAACCAGCTCCGCCCACTGCGCCCTCGGCCACTTCTTCAGGGTAGCGACCCTCTCGAAGTGGTCAAAGAAACCTTCAGCTTTGTTTGGCACAAAGACCGGCAAATCTCGTTCACGCACTTAACGGTCTTGGGGTGGGGCAGGTGGGACTAGCCCTAGTTCAGCTCGCTTCAGCTCAACCTCCTGCTGCTTCAGCTTGACCTCCAGCTCGCGCTCCTCTCGTCTCAGCTGTGCCTCGTGTTCACGCTCTTCCCGTCGCAGCTGTGCTTCTCTTTCCTGCTCTTCACGCTTCAGCTGAGCTTCTCGTTCTTCCTTTTTCAGCTGTGCCTCTCGTTCTGCTTCCTCACGCTTCAACTGTGCTTCTCGTTCTTCCTTGCGCAGCTGTGCCTCTCGTTCTGCTTCCTCACGCTTCAGCTGTGCTTCTCGTTCTTCCTTGCGTAGCTGTATCTCTTCACGCTTCAGTTGAGCTTCTTGCTCACGTTCTTCCTTGCACAGCTGTGCCTCTTCACGCTTCAGCTGAGCTTCTTGCTCATGCTCTTCCTTGCACAGCTGTGCCTCTTCACGCTTCAGCTGTGCATCCAGCTGCAGCTTCATTATCTCCAGCTTAACGCTGCGCCTGCTGTCGCTGGATCCTCTGCTGCTTCCACCAGTGCTCATGTTTTCTCCCACACTGGCAGGTGTCTGTAGCCGTTCCTCTCCCAAAGCCTCATCTCGTGCCCTGAGCTGTGCTATGATCTCGAGTCTTCTCTCTCCCACTTTGGAAGATCTCAACTTTATCCCAAAGTGGTCGGCGATCGATTGCAGCTGTGCCCTGGTGCACTCCTCCAGCACTTTCTCATCTCTTGTGTCAATGAAACTTGTTACCTTATCATCCTCCATCTTGTGCTATGAGTGATAAACTGTACCTGATACCTAATACCACTGCAGTGTACAACAATCGCAACCTTTATCTTGATCGTGATCCTGGCAAGGTCGCCAATGTCGGGGTTCCCAGTATAAGCAACGGTATCTACAAGATATCCTCTGAAAGTGGTCGCACTATTTGCGATAACTGTAACTCACCATAGCCCTGTGGGTCTTCACTCAATCCTCGCGGCGCCAATGCACGCCCGGAGAGTATCCCAGTCGATCCCCAGCCGGCCTCTTAGCCAGAGAATGAGTGGGAACATAGTTTGCTCTCTTCCAACTGTGTGCCCGCCCCGACAAGGGCTCTAACACTATCTGCAAGGTCGCCAACTGGTGTTTCCTGTGTCCAGTAACACTTCTGTGGTATTGCGGAATTGTGGTAATAGTGGTAAGAGATCTGGTATCAGGCAAGTATTTATTTCTATCACTCTATTTCCTTCCAAGTATTATATAGCCACAAGAAATATGGAGGGGATGATACAAATGCCAAGGTATTTTGTATTTTACTTAAAACTCAAGACATCATATTCTTATATCAACAAGCAAACAGCTAGTATGTGCAAAAGTCACTCGCTCTCCACATATAATCAGGAACACACCAAGATGGCAATGCTCCTCCTCACTTCAATGTCAAAATCAGCTGAGAGACCCCGCCCGCTCACTGCGTGATCTCTAACTGCCTTATTTGCTTGTTGGCGTCATGTGCCTGTTTCTTTAAATTCTCAAGAGTCACTAAGTGTCCAACAACACAATATTTGCAACAATGGCCACAACACGCAAATGATTCACAACACGCAAATAATGAAGTAAGGAGATAGCAGGCTCAATCTCTGGGAAGAGATTATTGTCACAATATATATATATATATATATATATATATATATTATATATATATATATATATATATATATATATATATATATATATATATATATATATATTGTCTATACCTATATATAATAGGTTCTATATATATATATAGAACCATGAGTGTCGTCGGGGGTTGGTCAGTCAGGGAGCTTAGTTAATAAGCGCCAAAACTGACCAATCCTTATAGACGATCATTGGTGCGGTGGTCACGGTACTGTGTACGTTTAGGGGTGATCCTGGACGGCATGGGTTCGAATCCTGGCCGGGTCAAAGAGTTCTTAGTGATATATGGCTTGCGCGTTCATGCAGCTTTCTCACACATGATAGACTCAGTGCGGCCCGTGCATGCGCCAGAATTTGATGAAAAACTGTACCCAAATGGAACCATGAGTGTCGTCGGGGGTTGGTCAGTCAGGGAGCTTAGTTAATAAGCGCCAAGACTGACCAATCCTTATAGACGATCATTGGTGCGGTGGTCACGGTACTGTGTACGTTTAGGGGTGATCCTGGACGGCATGGGTTCGAATCCTGGCCGGGTCAAAGAGTTCTTAGTGATATATGGCTTGCGCGTTCATGCAGCTTTCTCACACATGATAGACTCAGTGCGGCCCGTGCATGCGCCAGAATTTGATGAAAAACTGTACCCAAATGAAACCATGAGTGTCGTCGGGGGTTGGTCAGTCAGGGAGCTTAGTTAATAAGCGCCAAGACTGACCAATCCTTATAGACGATCATTGGTGCGGTGGTCACGGTACTGTGTACGTTTAGGGGTGATCCTGGACGGCATGGGTTCGAATCCTGGCCGGGTCAAAGAGTTCTTAGTGATATATGGCTTGCGCGTTCATGCAGCTTTCTCACACATGATAGACTCAGTGCGGCCCGTGCATGCGCCAGAATTTGATGAAAAACTGTACCCAAATGGAACCATGAGTGTCGTCGGGGGTTGGTCAGTCAGGGAGCTTAGTTAATAAGCGCCAAGACTGACCAATCCTTATAGACGATCATTGGTGCGGTGGTCACGGTACTGTGTACGTTTAGGGGTGATCCTGGACGGCATGGGTTCGAATCCTGGCCGGGTCAAAGAGTTCTTAGTGATATATGGCTTGCGCGTTCATGCAGCTTTCTCACACATGATAGACTCAGTGCGGGCCCGTGCATGCGCCAGAATTTGATGAAAAACTGTACCCAAATGGAACCATGAGTGTCGTCGGGGGTTGGTCAGTCAGGGAGCTTAGTTAATAAGCGCCAAGACTGACCAATCCTTATAGACGATCATTGGTGCAGTGGTCACGGTACTGTGTACGTTTAGGGGTGATCCTGGACGGCATGGGTTCGAATCCTGGCCGGGTCAAAGAGTTCTTAGTGATATATGGCTTGCGCGTTCATGCAGCTTTCTCACACATGATAGACTCAGTGCGGCCCGTGCATGCGCCAGAATTTGATGAAAAACTGTACCCAATGGAACCATGAGTGTCGTCGGGGGTTGGTCAGTCAGGGAGCTTAGTTAATAAGCGCCAAGACTGACCAATCCTTATAGACGATCATTGGTGCGGTGGTCACGGTACTGTGTACGTTTAGGGGTGATCCTGGACGGCATGGGTTCGAATCCTGGCCGGGTCAAAGAGTTCTTAGTGATATATGGCTTGCGCGTTCATGCAGCTTTCTCACACATGATAGACTCAGTGCGGCCCGTGCATGCGCCAGAATTTGATGAAAAACTGTACCCAAATGGAACCATGAGTGTCGTCGGGGGTTGGTCAGTCAGGGAGCTTAGTTAATAAGCGCCAAGACTGACCAATCCTTATAGACGATCATTGGTGCGGTGGTCACGGTACTGTGTACGTTTAGGGGTGATCCTGGACGGCATGGGTTCGAATCCTGGCCGGTCAAAGAGTTCTTAGTGATATATGGCTTTGCGCGTTCATGCAGCTTTCTCACACATGATAGACTCAGTGCGGCCCGTGCATGCGCCAGAATTTGATGAAAAAATGTACCCAAATGGAACCATGAGTGTCGTCGGGGTTGGTCAGGCAGGGAGCTTAGTTAATAAGCGCCAACTGACCAATCCTTATAGACGATCATTGNGGTTGTGGAAGAGATTATATGTTCCTTAATAGAGCGCCTGTTGCTTATGCATCGTTAATCGCCTGGAGAGATGTGTGTTGTCTTGCCTATATACTGATTCTTTGAGGCTTTACAGTCCCCCAAGTGGGCATTTGAAGGCATAGACGACTTGGTCTCTTTCAAAGCGTTCTGCTTTGTGTCGGAGAGTTTCTCATGATTAGGTTGGCAGTTTTTATTGGTTTTATAGTAAATCGTCAATTGTATCTTCTGATTTTTGTCTGTAGGGATAACGTTTCTATTAACAATATCTTTCAGGACCCTTTCCTCCGTTTTGTGAGCTGTGGAAAAGAAGTTCCCGTAAAATAGTCTAATAGGGGGTACTGGTGTTGTGTTAGTTGTCTCTTCAGAGATTGCATGGTGGTTTCACCTTCCTTCTTATGATGTTTCAACGAAACATTGGGGATGCCGTTTTTGACTAGGACCTGCCTTATCCTACAGAGTTCTTCATCGACTTGCTTCCATCCTGAGCTGTGGCTGAGAGCACGGCCGACATAAGCGTTAACAACACTCCTCTTGTACCTGTCTGGGCAGTCACTGTTGGCATTGAAGCACATTCCTATGTTTGTTTCCTTAGTGTAGACTGCAGTGTGGAAACCTCCGCTCCTTTCCATGACTGTTACATCTAGAAAGGGTAGTTTCCCATCCTTCTCCATCTCGTAAGTGAAACGCAACACGGAATTCTGCTCAAATGCCTTCTTCAGCTCCTGCAGATGTCTGACATCAGGTACCTGTGTAAAAATGTCGTCAACATACCTGCAGTATATGGCCGGTTTCAAGTTCATATCGACTAAGACTTTCTGTTCGATGGTAGCCTGTTATTTGGGTATATAATAATTTACTGGTTATTTTTTCTCGACCTCTCGCTATATTACATTTCCTAATCAGATTGCATTGCTCTAATTATTCTCCCCAAAATTAGTTACAATATTTTTTAAAGAGAATAAAAATTAATAATAAATATAAGAACAGGAAAAAATAGTATTAATATCAGTGAGCGAGTGACAATAACGGGGCTGTCAACAAATAACTCATGTTTATCGAGTCAAAACTGAAGAAGAAATGATGAGAAACATTTCTCTTTATGGCAAGGTAGGAGGTGAAGTGAGGTGAGAGAAGGTGAGGGGAGAGAAGGTGAGGTAGAAGTGGACCAAGGAAAACCCGAAACCCAAACTAAAAGTAACTCCCTTCGAGACGAAAGGGAAAGAAATGAGATAATTACCATATGAGGGAAAGAGAGTAACACGAGAAGTAAATACAGAAAAAGGAGAAATATAACTGAGAATCAGAGACATAAAATGACTTAGCTATTTTGCCCTCTGTTCCCTTCTTCTAAGGCTCTAATTAAGGATGTTAGAGCCTTAAACGACGTACTGAGAAAGGGAAGAGAGAACAGCAGCAAAATTAGGACTTTGGCTCATGTTGGGCATGTTTTGTCAGGACATGAGAACTACGGCTCATGTTGGGTATGTGGTGTATGACAGCATCTGTGACTAGCAGGGCCCGGAAAGATTTGTGTGGAAGAAGACCAAAGGAATGTGGAATTCAGTTACAGGGTGATTAGAATCACCCTGTTACTATTGTCACATTTACATAATAGAGTAGTGTTCATGTCTGCAAGCTTGCCACACCTTTCATGTTGTTTATGTCTGTCATTAGGAGGAACAGGAAACAATGAATTCCATCATGATAATAATTAAAATTGAAATAATGGTATGGAAACAATAATAATAATCATATTAAAATAATTATAACTATACCATGAGATACTCTTGGCTACAAAAGTATACTTTCTCACACACTTTCCAGTCAGATACTGTTCACATTTCATATACTTTGAAATACTCTCGTGAGGGAGAGTATGTGGAGAGTACATCATCCCTACCTCTCTTCTTCTTACTCTATCTCCTTCTTTTCTTATTCTCTCCATACTACCTTCCTTCCTCCTCTCTCTACGTCTTTCATTAATTTTTAAGTCCTGCTTTACTTACATCTTTTCCCTCTCTCTCTCAGTTCATCCTTTTCTCCTTCCTTCATGCATCTACCCTTCTCTACCTCTTCCCTCCATTCGTCCATCCCTACTCTCCCTTCTCATTACAAGGTTCCTTGCTTCCTCACTCTCCCCTCGATCCCCTCGTTTGGTTGTCGTATAAATTGGGCTCTCCTTTTCTCACAATTCCAGGCTCCTCTCCTTTAGCATTGTTCCATTCTTCTTTTATAATTGTTCAGGCTACTTAAACCATGTGTCTTGATGGGCTCCGCTTATAATATGGTCCTTTGTCCCAGTATATATTTTTTTTTTCTGTGGCATGTACAAGCGTTTGTATACATGCATGTAAAACGCTGCATGTATCATGGTTGTATTTTGTTGTTCTAAATCTCTGATGCTGTGGAGTTCTATTCATTGTATTTGTTGTGATAATTTTAATATACTTCCAGGGGCCCACTTTGAACTACATTTTGGGGATCACTTCAAAACACAATTTTGAGCCCAATGGAAAATACATTTTAGATACCAATTAACTACATGTTTTTTTAGTTACCCTCCCCAATTTTAAATACAATTTGAGGCCCACTTTCAAAATAACTTTTTTTGTTGAGGGGGGGGGGGTCATTTAAAACACATTCTTGGGACCTGCTTCAAAATGCATTTCGGGGCTTACTTTAAAATGCGTGTATCTTTTGTCCTGGTCAATTTACTTTCTCCATCTCACAGTAGGAAGTTCCCCTCCCCTCCCCCCCTCTTACTCAGAGCCTACTTGGCCGAGTAGGACTCTCCTCCTACTTCAAGATTCTTCTCTTAAGAGAGAGAAAGCTCCTCTAGGTTCTCAGGAGTGACCTGCAGGATTGACATCAACCAAGTCGATAACGCTTTGGCAATGTTCAACTAAGCTGTTGCTATCTATATGACAAGAAGGATAATGGAATGACCCCCTCAAGCTGTCTTGTTCACATTCAGGTCTCATATTATTTTTCTTCCTGTTCATTTTGGGGATATTTTAGTGTCATTATATGGTAATTACTGTATCTTTCAGTGGTGTCATTACCAGTGTCATTGTCTGACATAATTACTTAGTAAATTATTAACAATAATTATTATAATAATTACAATAAATTATTATAATAATTGTTCTTGTTATTTTCTGCAGATTCTTGTTCTATTTTGCAGGCAACCGCAGAGTTGATGTGAAAGAATTTTCGTTGATCTTTAAGACTAAACAAACGTCTTACTTAATAAATTGTTTTCATCAACATGCTTATCTTGCCCCTTAAATTTTTTTTCTAAGGTCTTCTCCAGCAATTTAAACAAGGAATTTATCGTGAA
>WNGS01167959.1:157570-168159 GCA_020271785.1 Procambarus virginalis | reverse complement strand
TGTGCTTGCCGGGGTTGAGCTCTGGCTCTCTGTTAGCGCCTCTCAACTGTCAATCAACTGGTGTTCAGGTTCCTGAGCTTATTGGGCTCTATCATATCTACTCTTGAAATTGTGTATGGAGTCAGCCTCCACTACATCACTTCCTAATGCATTCCATTTGTCTACTACTCTCTTGCTGAAAAAAAGTCTTTCTAATGTCTCTATGGATCATTTGGGCGCTTAATTTCCACCTGTGTCCCTTAGTGCGTGTGCCCCTTGTGTTAAGTAGTCTGTCTTTACCCTATCAATTCCCCTGAGAATCTTGTATGTGGTGATTGTGTCCAATCAAACTCTTCTGTCTCCCAGTGACGTGAGGTTTAATTTCCGTAGTCTCTCCTCGTAGATCATACACCTCAGTACGGGTATTAGTCTGGTGGAAAACCTTTGAACATACCTCTGCATTCACCTAGTTGTGCTTGTGGGGGTTGAGCTTTGGCTCTTTGGTCCCGCCTCTGAACTGTAAATCACCTGGTGTACAGATTCCTGAGCCTACTGGGCTCTATCATATCTACATAAGAAACTGTGTATAGAGTCTGCCTCCACCACATCATTGCCTAATGCATTATTCAATTTCTTTGAAATATTTGTTGTAACTATGTTCTTCCTGCCATCTCTCTCGCATATGTGTCTCTAATTTTTCCTACCCTAGCACATATGCATCTCAGTTACCTTGGTACACTCGATCAATTTTCCATAGTGTCTCATATGTTGTGAACATGTCTCCTCTTTTGCTTATTCTCTCTAAAGTGGTGAGCATGAGTCTCCTCGGCTATGGCACAAGTCTTGTCGCATATTTCTTGATTTGTTTCTAGTTTTAGATTATATTGTTTGCCAGTATTTAAAACAATATTAATAGCGGAAATAGTACTAATAGTAACGATTGTGGTAGAAGTAGTAAGAGTAGAGATAGCAATAGTTGTAATGTTGTTAGCAATATTCGCAATAATGGTTGCAACATTCGCAATATTGGTATCATTAGTAACTTCAGTGGTTACTGTCGTTGCAGTAGTGGTATTATTACCAGTAATGGTGATAGAGGAAGATGACAGTAAGAGTTGTGGCTGCAACAGTTGCAACACAGGTAGCAACTGCATCCGTGATGGTTGCAGTAGTTGTCATAGCATTACTAGTACTCAGGGAAGGAAGATATACTAGCAGCATTATGAGTGCTGAAGCAGCAGTGCTTTTTGAAATAGTGAGAGTGAGAACATCAGCGTTATTTTACTATTAAGAGTAAAACCAGTAGTTGTGGTTTTAGTGGTAGTAAAGTACTCAAAGTACCAGATATAATAGTGGTTATAAGCTTTTCAACCCTCATTAACACAACCCTCATTCATTTCACAACTTTCATTCCTACCACAACCCTCATTCCTACCACAACCCTCATTCCTACCACAACCCTCATTCCTACCACAACCCTCATTCCTACCACAACCCTCGTTCCTACCACAACCCTCATTCCTACCACAACCTCATTCCTGTCACAACCATCATTCCTACCACAACTCTCATTCCTACCACAACCATCATTCCTACCACAACCCTCATTCCTACCACAACCCTCATTCCTGTCACAACCATCATTCCTACCACCATTTATTTATGAAATAACTATCCAGCCTCTGGTCTCAGGATATAATTAACCACAATAAAGCTGGATAATTACCTTAATATATTGCAACAGGTGAGAGTCGTAATCTCACGCACGGCTGGTGAGTGGTGAGTGTTGCCCCACGAACGACTAGTGAGTGGCCAGTAGTGCCCCACGAACGACTAGTGAGTGACCAGTAGTGCCTCACGAACGACTAACGAGTGGTCAGTAGTGTCTCACGAACGACTAGTGAGTGACCAGTAGTGCCTCACGAACGACTAGTGAGTGACCAGTAGTGCCTCACGAACGACTAGCGAGTGGTCAGTAGTGCCTCACGAACGACTAGCGAGTGACCAGTAGTGCCCCACGAACGACTAGTGAGTGACCAGTAGTGCCTCACGAACGACTAGTGAGTGACCAGTAGTGCCTCACGAACGACTAGCGAGTGGTCAGTAGTGCCTCACGAACGACTAGCGAGTGACCCATAGTGCCTCACGAACGACTAGCGAGTGACAAGTAGTGCCCCACGAACGACTAGCGAGTGACCAGTAGTGCCCCACGAACGACTAGTGAGTGACCAGTAGTGCCTCACGAACGACTAGCGAGTGACCAGTAGTGCCTCACGAACGACTAGCGAGTGACCAGTAGTGCCCCACGAACGACTAGCGAGTGACCAGTGTGCCTCACGAACGACTAGCGAGTGATCAGTAGTGCCTCACGAACGACTAGCGAGTGACCAGTAGTGCCTCACGAACGACTAGCGAGTGACCAGTAGTGCCTCACGAACGACTAGCGAGTGGTCAGTAGTGCCTCACGAACGACTAGCGAGTGGTCAGTAGTGCCTCACAAACGACTAGCGAGTGGTCAGTAGTGCCTCACGAACGACTAGCGAGTGGTCAGTAGTGCCTCACGAACGACTAGCGAGTGGTCAGTAGTGCCTCACGAACGACTAGCGAGTGGTCAGTAGTGCCTCACGAACGACTAGCGAGTGGTCAGTAGTGCCCCATGAGCGACTAGTGAGTGACCAGTAGTGCCTCACGAACGACTAGCGAGTGGTCAGTAGTGCCTCACGAACGACTAGTGAGTGACCAGTAGTGCCCCACGAACGACTAGCGAGTGACCAGTGTCGCCTCACGAACGACTAGCGAGTGACCAGTAGTGCCTCACGAACGACTAGCGAGTGACCAGTGTCGCCTCACGAACGACTAGCGAGTGACCAGTGTCGCCTCACGAACGACTAGCGAGTGACCAGTGTCGCCTCACGAACGACTAGCGAGTAGCAAGCAGTGCCTCACGAACGACTAGCGAGTAGCAAGCAGTGCTTCACGAACGACTAGCGAGTAGCAAGCAGTGCTTCACGGACGACTAGCGAGTAGCAAGCAGTGCTTCACGGACGACTAGCGAGTAGCAAGCAGTGCTTCACGGACGACTAGCGAGTAGCAAACAGTGCTTCACGAACGACTAGCGAGTAGCAAGCAGTGCTTCACGGACGACTAGCGAGTAGCAAGCAGTGCTTCACGAACGACTAGCGAGTAGTGCCTCACGAGCGACTAGCCAGTAGTGCCCCACGAACGAGTAGCGAGTGACCAGTGCCATGCCACGAACGACTAGCGAGTGACCAGTAGTGCCCCACTAACGGCAAATTTAAGATTGACTGTGACTTTGATTTTTGTGTTTATCTTTTTCTTTTTTTTTGTCGAATCATAAGGCTTTTATGTTCAACTCCAAAAAACACAAATAAAGCTGTAGAGTTTATTAAACACACAAGCTCAGGAGGTTAATGGGGTTGCAATAGTTACTTTGTTTACAGGAAACAATCAATCAATTTTTGCTTTTTGGGTGATGTTATATTCGTCTTGTTCAAGAGAGCTTCCTTGGTTTACTCACCGGGGGGTCGTTCAAACTCGGGTCAAGTTACGCTGGATTAAGTTAGTGTTAGCTAAGGATTTTACCCAGGTTCTTTATCCTCCACGTTTTTGGCCCGAGACTCAAGTTGAAAGAGGAAATGTTCTCATGTGATGCATGTCAGGGAGAACCAAGTCCTCCATAACGTTGTTACTGGGCTATGGTGATCAGCCAGTCAGGGCAGTTTAGAGCAATAACGCCCCAGTCTCAGGAAATGGAATAGATTATCCCGAAGTCGCGTCTCTATATTGCCAGTCATCTATCTGGTCCATCTTGATAGCGATGTCATGATGCCACTCAAAGAGGGAATGCTGCTTTAAATTGAAATCATTCTTTCAACGAATATAGGCAGCTGTGTCCATGTGACATACACACACAGACATGAATAACACTGTTTTTCACCGATCATTCATATGAAATATACTAGGTGAGAGAGTATAAACAAATACATGCCCGTTAAAAGTCAAAACTTACGAGGCAAGTTGACAGTGTTAAGGCAGTAATGGTCAGTGGTCGTACGGAAACTAGATGATCTATTAATATTTGATCAGAAGATAACAATAACAATTAGGACAAAATGACGATAGCGTTGTTAAGGGCTTTAAGGTGTTTATTTAACATTGCTTAGTCAGGTGTTTAAGGGTTTCATGGTCTTTACTATATGTTATCTAGTCAAGAACCAGGGCTACGTCCCGTTTTCTTCAACGCCGAGAACGCTGCAGTGACCAAAGCTACTTCCCGTTTTCTTCCACGCCGAGAACGCTGCAGTGACCAAAGCTACTTCCCGTTTTCTTCCACGCCGAGAACGCTGCAGTGACCAAAGCTACTTCCCGTTTTCTTTCATGCCGAGAACGCTGCAGCGACCAAAGCTACTTCCCGTTTTCTTTCATGCCGAGAACGCTGCAGCGACCAAAGCGACTTTCTGTTTTCTTTCACGCCGAGACCGCTGTAGTGACGACGGCAACTTCCCGTTTTCTTTCACGCCACAGACTCAAGGGAGCGGGTGCTCCTCCAGACCTGAGTTGCAGCTCCACCCACTTCCCGGTAACTTCTCCAACTTGACAATTTAATTCAGTAGTTAGCTCTGTCTGGGAGCCGGTCGGCCGAGCGGACAGCACACTGGTCTTGTGATCCTGTGGTCCTGGGTTCGATCGCAGGCACCGGCGAGAAACATTGGGCAAAGTTTCTTTCACCCTATGCCCTGTTACCTAGCAGTAAAATAGGTACCTGGGTGTTAGTCAGCTGTCACGGGCTGCTTCCTGGGGGTGGAGGCCTGGTCGAGGACCAGGCCGCGGGGACACTAATAAAGCTCCGAAATCATCTCAACATAACCTCAAGATAACCTGAAGCATTTCTCAGTTTTCGGTGTTATCTTGTTATATTTCACTGTTATCGTGTTATATTTCACTGTTGTTTTGCTATATTTCACTGTTATCTTGTTATAGTTCCTAGTTATCTTGTTATAATTCCTAGTTATCTTGTTATATTTCTTAATTATCTTGTATTTGTTATTTCGTGTTCTATTTTATTGTCACTGTGCTGCATTTGACTTTTATCTTGTTTCATTTGACTGTTATCTTGTTACATTTGACTGTTATCTAGTTATATTTCCTAGTTTTCTTGTATTTGTTATCTCTTGTTGCATTTGACTGTTATCTTGATGTAGTTCATTGTATTTTCATTATATTTCATAACATTTGACTGTTATTTTGTTGTATTTCATAGTCGTCGTGCTGCGATTTTGAATGTCATGTTGTATTAAACGGTTATCTTCATGTATTTTATTGTTATCGTGATGAATTTCTGTTATCTTGTTTTATTTTGCTCTTCTCTTTCTTGGCTAGTTGAATATACTGGTATTATCTTACTGATGTGATATCATTCTGGTGTAATCATACTCACCGGTGAATTATCTTGAGTGATCAAAATGAATTTAAAATAGTGATGTTGTATTAGTTCTGTTATCATAGTGGTAATATCTTCCTGGTATTACTTTTCCTTTGTTATCTTACAAATGTTCTTTTTGCCTCATTTAACTCGTGTTATCGTCTGTGAGGTTATATTGCTGATTGCATATTGGTTCTGTTTCCAAAATGGCGATAACGTCAGAGGGATACATATAGCCCTGTAAATATTATCTGCTCTATCTAATTCACTAACAGGGGTTGTCTCACTTGATATATATCTAAATAGCACAGATGGAATATGTTAATAAAAACATAGGTGTTATCTTAATAACACGGAGTCTTAACAGTAGTATTTCTTAATAAATAATACAGCGGTTATCATATCTGCGCAATCTTAACAAATAGTTCGGGAATTCTTATATATAATATTTTGTTATATATCTGTTATATTGTCTGCAAATATCATAATAAACATTCCGGGTGTTTTCTTATATCCGATATCATCTTAACTTGTCTCCGGTATATTGAATTATACGAGTGTTATCTTATCTTCTATGTATTACATAATGTGATAGTTATCTTACATCTGATATCATATCATAGCTGTGTTATCGTATTAAAAAAATACGGGTGTTATCTTACCTCCGAAGTCATAGTAAATAATACAAGAGATGTCATGTCTCCGATATCATATATTAAATATTAAACATGCTATCATACCTCCGATATCATGTTTGCTTCACTAGTATTTGTTTATTAATGGATTTATAAATTCCTTTTGTCGGGTCAATGATTTTAATCTCGACAAATGGATATATGGTGGTGCTAGATCAGCTTGTGTACCACAGCAGTGAGTAGATGGTTCTACCACAGCTGTGAGTTTCTACCACAACAGTGAGTAGATAGATCTACCACAGCAGTGAGTAGAGGGATCTACCACAGCAGTGAGTTTCTACCACAGAAGACAACTAGCTGGGTCTTCTATATCAGCAGGCCAGCTGGTACCACCACAACAATGAACCAGCATGAACTACCACATCAACAAGCCAGCTGGTACCACCACAACAATGAACCAGTATGAACTACCACATCAACAAGCCAGCTGGTACCACCACAACAATGAACCAGCATGAACTACCACATCAACAAGCCAGCTGGTACCACCACAACAATAAACCAGCTGGAACTACCACATCAACAAGCCAGCTAGTACCACCACAACAATGAACCAGCTGGAACTACCACATCAACAAGCCAGCTGGAACCACCACAACAATAAACCAGCATGAACTACCATATCAACAAGCCACCTGGAACCACCACATCAAAAGTCATATACACCAAGAAGTTGATTCAACAAAGTGAAACCATAAAAGAACTTCAAACTCGCCCACCGATCAACAAACGAACAACATCCTAGCAATATTGAAATAACGGACGCGTTCAGAACGAGTTCAAGACAGGAAAATGACCGCTAAACCCACAGCTAAGCTTTTGCTCGTCGAGAAAGAATAGCTTTCTTCCCCCATCCCCCCAGCTAGGTGGCCACTTTGGCATTTGATTAACAGTTCGCTGTTAAGCCCAGTTGAGGAGTTTGTTTAAAGTTGCAACGCCAACCTTTTTCGCTAAGTTTTAATCAGCGATGTCGTTAGTTGTTGGCAAAGTTATAATTTTCAATATTTTTTATAAGTTTATTTTGCTGTCGATGTTTAACTTTGTTATTGTTATTATTGTTGTTTACTTGAAGCTGAAAATGAGGAATTGACAAATAGTTTCGGTCCGTCCTGGAGCTAATAACAGGGCCGGTATTTGAGTCCGGTTGGAAGGAAAAGCATTTGTGAGTAATTACCGTTCATTTATATGATGATTGAACTGCTGAAGTGACTGTATGCTTTCAGCGACGACGTGTTGTCGAATTAGATACATAATTGGGTCTAATTTTGAATGAGCTTTGAAATCGCTTAGTGTGTGTGTGTGCAAAGAAAATGTATAACTACTTGATATGCGGTTATATCTATCTAGTAGTTGCGTGATAACATCTGTTTACTAGATACAAGATAACATTGTAATCACGTGGTATTTCTTGGTGTTTTTACTCTTGAATGAACAGTTGTAGAAAAGATAGGGATTCATCAAGATTTGACTCCATACTCAACCACTTACTAAGCTTGTTCATCTTCCCATAATCACGGCGGCTTTGTTTACAGTCATTAAACAGTTTACGAGACTCGTAAATTCACATTCCAAGGTTATTTTTGTTATTAACAATCTCGTAATACTTTAGAGCTCATTTAATAAATTAAAGCCTCCATGTATGTGGAAAGATGAATAGGTTTCGTAGATGCTTCAAGACCCTGGCTGTCTGGTGGATTAGGTTGTCTTAGATGTGTGAAACTGTCTTCAGTTTCGCAAAATCACTTATGGTATCATCTACCTGTCTAATGACGTATCGAAGTATTGGTGAGTAGACCTTATAGTGCCAAATCAATCAAACTTCCTATCAAATAAATCCTATCAAATATATCCTTAGTGCTAAATCCTATCATATACTCCAGCATTATCTAAGGCAATGATGTGATCCTCTATAATTAAGCGTTGTTCTTTTGTGAAGTTGTCTCCACCGTCTGATCTATTATGCTTCTAAGATCTCTACAAACAAATTGTTTGCTTCTTAATAATCAAATCTAATGGAGGTGGTTTCCTTGTGTTTCAACACAATTTACTCATTTTTGTTTTTCTTCAAAGTTTTTGTCAAACTTCTTTGACCAAAGATATGGGTCTTCAATTCTCTACCGCTGTCTTGCTTTACCTTTCGTGACCGTCGGTAACTTTGACCAAGTTGTTTGGTTACTGTAGACACGTAAGCGGGCTGCAAAGAAAGTTACGAGCAGACACACACACACACACACACACACACAGTCAGTTTGGGTACTGACCATGGTACTGAAAGAATGTGCAGAGGCACTTTGCTTGCCACTCTCCATAGTGTATAGTAGGTCACTGGAGACGGGAGACCTACCAGAAATATGGAAGACGGCGAACGTGGTCCCAATATACAAAAAGGGCGACAGGCAAGAGGCACTGAACTACAGGCCAGTGTCCTTGACTTGTATACCATGCAAGGTGATGGAGAAGATCGTGAGAGAAAACCTGGTAACACATCTGGAGAGAAGGGACTTCGTGACAAATCGACAACATGGGTTCAGGGAGGGTAAATCTTGCCTGACGGGCTTAATAGAATTCTACGACCAGGTGACAAAGATTAAGCAAGAAAGAGAAGGCTGGGCGGACTGCATTTTCTTGGATTGTCAGAAAGCCTTCGACACAGTACCGCATAAGAGGCTGGTACATAAACTGGAGAGGCATGCAGGTGTAGCTGGTAAGGTGCTCCAGTGGATAAGGGAGTACCTAAGCAATAGGAAACAGAGAGTTACGGTGAGGGGTGAGACCTCGGATTGGCGTGAAGTCACCAGTGGAGTCCCACATGGCTCTGTACTCGGTACTATCTTGTTTCTGATATATGTAAATGATCTGCCGAATGGTATAGATTCATTTCTCTCAATGTTTACTGACGGTGCCAAAATTATGAGAAGGATTAAGACAGAGGAGGGCTGTTTGAGGCTTTAAAAAGACCTAGACAAGCTGAAGGAATGGTCGAACAAATGGTTGCTAGAGTTTAACCCAAGCATATGTAATGTAATGAAGATAGGCGTAGGGAGCAGGAGGCCAGATACTACATATCATCTGTGAGATGAAATTCTTCATGAGTGAGAGAGAGAAAAAGAATTGGGGGTTGACATCACGCCAGACCTGTCCTCTGCAACCCATATCAAGAGGATAACATCAGCGGCGTATGCCAGGCTGGCCAACATAAGAACAGCATTCAGAAACATGTGTAAGGAATCATTCAGAACTTTGTATACCACATATGTCAGGCCAATCCCGGAGTATGTAGCCCCAGCATGGAGTCCATATCTAGTCAAGGATAAGACCAAACTGGAAAAGGTTCAAAGGCTTGCAACAAGACTAGTACCCGAGCTGAGAGGTATGAGCTACGAGGAGAGGCTACGGGGATTAAACCTCACTTCGCTGGAAGACAGAAGAGTTAGGGGGGGACATGATCACCACATTCCAAATTCTCAAGGGAATTTATAGGGTAGATAAAGATAGGCTATTTAACACAAAGGGCACACGCACAAGGGGACACAGGTGGAAACTGAGTGCCGAAATGAGCCACAGAGATATTAGAAAGGACTTTTTTAGTGTCAGAGTGGTTGACAAATGGAATGCATTAGGAAGTGATGTGGTGGAGGCTGACTCCATACACAGTTTCAAGTGTAGATATAATAAAGCCCAATAGGCTCAGTAACCTGTACTCCTGTTGATTGACGGTTGAGAGGCGGGACCAAAGAGCCAGAGCTCATCCCCTGCATGCACAATTAGGTGAGTACAATTAGGTGAGTACACACACGCACAGACACACACACACAAACTAGGTGAATGCAACTAAGTGAATACACAGAAAACACACACATCTTCTAGAGATGAATTGACTAAATCAATCTCCTCCTGGGAACCTTGTTAACATATATCATGGCGTTTTTAATTCAATAAGATAACAATAAATAGATAACAAGAATAGATATAGAAATCTAATGTATAAATTATTCATAATATCAGGAGAGGCGAAGATCTCCCCTGATACTCGTCAATAATAATTAAGTAGCATTAAGTAGGCTATCAAATACTTCTAAAGCAAATTCTAAAGCAACTTGAAGTAACCCGCAACAAATCGTTGTGTAATCAGTAGCCTCCACATTATATCGCCCTGAGACACATTCACACTGATTAAACCGCCCCTAATATGCACCCTTAGTGCATCTCTCAAGCGCTCTTACGCCAATAAACTTTCTTACAACGGAAAATGGAAGACCAACTGAATTTCTCTTTTGGAATTCACCCGAAAAAGAGAATCTGCTCCAGTTAAACGATGTGATTGGTTAGGCGACGCCTTGGGAGAGGGAAGGGAAGGGGAGATAGAGAGTAGAAGATAAAGAATAGTGAGGGGAGAGTGAGGTTAGGGGGATGATGGGGGGGGGGACTTACTGAAATGGGGGGCGGGGTTCATGGGACATCTAACAAGGGGA
>WNGS01167959.1:136904-149494 GCA_020271785.1 Procambarus virginalis | reverse complement strand
GATATTTTCCGGGTCAAATATATCAGCACCTTGTATTTTATATTTTAATTTATGAAAAGAGTCTATCTCTCACATTCTCTAGCTAGACCTTAACTACGCTATTCTTATCTTGTCTTAAATTGTTACTGTTATATTGGACCTAATAATAGCAGATCATCTAGTTTCGTACGAACTACTGACCATTACCTCCTTAATAATGTCGACTTGCCTTGTTAGTTTGACTTTTTATGAGCATATATTGTTTAATTCTTGCACCTATTATATCTATAAAATAGGTGATATAATAGGAAATCGGTCGAAAAAAAAGTGTTATTAATTGTTGTGTGTGTGTGTGTGGGTGTGTGGGTGTGTGTGTGTGGTGATGTGTGTGTGTGTGTGTGTGTGTGTGTGTGTGTACACACCTAGTTATGTTTGTGGGGGTTGAGCTCTAGCTCTTTGGTCCCAACTCTCAACCGTCAATCAACAGGTGTACAGATTCCTGAGCCTATTGGGCTCTACCATATCTACACTTGAAACTGTGTATGGAGTCAGCCTCCACCACATCACTGCCTAATGCATTCCATTTTGTCAACCACTCTGACACTAAAAAAGTTCTTTCTAATATCTCTGTGGCTCATTTGGGCACTCAGTTTCCACCTGTGTCCCTAGTGCGTGTGCCCCTTGTGTAAATAGCCTGTCTTTATCTACCTATCAATTCCCTTCAGAATCTTGAATGTGGTGATCATGTCCCCCCCTAACTCTTCTGTCTTCCAGCGAAGTGAGGTTTAATTTCCGTAGTCTCTCCTCGTAGCTCATATCTCTCGCTCGAGTACTAATCTGGTGGCAAACCTTTGAACCTTTTCCAGTTTAGTCTTATGCTTGACTAGATATGGACTCCATGCTGGGGCTGCATACTCCAGGATTGGCCTGACATATGTGGTATACAAAGTTCTGAATGATTATTTACACAAGTTTCTGAATGCCGTTCGTATGTTGGCCAGCCTGGCATATGCCGCTGATGTTATCCTCTTGATATGGGCTGCAGGAGACAGGTCTGGCGTGATATTAACCCTCAAGTCTTTTTCTTTCTCTGACTCCTGAAGAATTTCCTCTCCCAGATGATACCTTGTATCTGGTCTCCTGCTCCCTACACCTTGTTGTTGTTGTTAAAGATTCGCTACCTGGAACAATGTTCCAAGTAGCACGGGCTATGATGAGCCCGTAGACCCTACACCTATCTTCATTACATTACATTTGGTTGGGTTAAACTCTAACTGAATGGTCGAACAACCATTTGTTCGACCATTCCTTCAGCTTGTCTAGGTCTTCTTGAAGCCTCAACCAGTCCTCCTCAAACAGAATGTGTGTGTGTGTGTGTGTGTGTGTGTGTGTGTGTGTGTGTGTGTGTGTGTGTGTGTGTGTGTGTGTGTGTGTGTGTGTGTGTGAAATCATTTAGACACAACTGCCTATATTCGTTGAATGAATGACTTCACTTGAAAACAGCATTTTTCCTTTGAGTGGTATCATGAAATCGCTATCAAGATGGGCCAGATAAATGACTAGCAATGTTGAGACGCGGCTTCGGGATAATCTATTCCATTTCCTGATATTGGGGCATTATTGCTCTGAACTTCCCTGATTGGCTGATTACCATAGTCCATTAACAAAATTATTTGGGACGTGGCCTCGCTGATGTACATCAGCTGGGAACATTTGAGTCTTGGGCCAAAAACTTAGAGGAAAAAGAATCTGGGTAAAAACATTAAGCTAACGGTAACTTAATCCAGCGTAACCTGATATTGTTTCCTGTAAACAAAGCAACTACTACAAGCCCATTATCCTCCTTAACTTGTGCGTTTAATAAGCTGTATAGCTTTATTTGTGTTTTTGGAACTGAACATAAATGTCTTAAGAATCGACAAAAAAAAGAAAAAAGATAAAGACACAAATCAAATTCACAGTCAATCTTAAATTTTGTCGTTCATGGCCACTACCGGTCACTCGTTAGTCGTTCATGGGGGCATTACTGGTCACTCACTAGTCGTTCGTGGGGCACTACTGGTCACTCGCTAGTCGTTCGTGGTGTCACTACTGGTCACTCGCTAGTCGTTCGTAGGGCACTACTGGTCACTCACTAGTCGTTCGTGGGGCACTACTGGTCACTCACTAGTCGTTCGTGGGGCACTACTGGCCACTCACTAGTCGTTCGTGGGGCACTACCGGTCACTCACTAGTCGTTCGTGGGCCACTACTGGTCACTCACTAGTCGTTCGTGGGCTACTACTGGCCACTCGCTAGTCGTTCGTGGTGTCACTACTGGTCACTCACTAGTCGTTCGTGGGGCACTACTGGTCACTCACTAGTCGTTCGTGGGGCACTACTGGTCACTCACTAGTCGTTCGTGGGCCACTACTGGTCAGTCGCTAGTCGTTCGTGGGGCCACTACTGGTCAGTCGCTAGTCGTTCGTGGGGCCACTACTGGTCAGTCGCTAGTCGTTCGTGGGGCACTACTGGTCACTCGCTAGTCGTTCGTGGGCCACTACTGGCCACTCGCTAGTCGTTCGTGGGGCACTACTGGTCAGTCGCTAGTCGTTCGTGGGGCACTACTGGTCACTCACTAGTCGTTCGTGGGGCCACTACTGGTCACTCACTAGTCGTTCGTGGGGCACTACTGGTCACTCGCTAGTCGTTCGTGGGCCACTACTGGTCACTCGCTAGTCGTTCGTGGGGCACTACTGGTCACTCGCTAGTCGTTCGTGGGCCACTACTGGCCACTCGCTAGTCGTTCGTGGGGCACTACTGGTCAGTCGCTAGTCGTTCGTGGGGCCACTACTGGTCACTCGCTAGTCGTTCGTGGGGCACTACTGGTCACTCGCTAGTCGTTCGTGAGTCACTACTGGTCACTCGCTAGTCGTTCGTGGGGAACTACTGGTCACTCGCTAGTCGTTCGTGGGGCACTACTGGTCACTCGCTAGTCGTTCGTGGGCCACTACTGGTCACTCGCTAGTCGTTCGTGGGGCACTACCGGTCACTCACTAGTCGTTCGTAGGGGCACTACTGGTCAGTCACTAGTCGTTCGTGGGGCACTACCGGTCACTCGCTAGTCGTTCGTGGGGGCACTACTGGTCACTCACTAGTCGTTCGTGGGGCACTACCGGTCACTCGCTAGTCGTTCGTGGGGCCACTACTGGTCACTCACTAGTCGTTCGTGGGGCACTACTAGTCACTCGCTAGTCGTTCGTGAAGCACTACCGGTCACTCACTAGTCGTTCGTGGGGCCACTACCGGTCACTCGTTAGTCGTTCGTGGGCCACCACTGGTCACTCACTAGTCGTTCGTGGGGCCACTACCGGTCACTCGTTAGTCGTTCGTTGGCCACTACTGGTCACTCGCTAGTCGTTCGTGAGGCACTACTGGTCACTCCCTAGTCGGTCGTGGGGGCACTACCGGTCACTCACTAGTCGTTCGTGGGGCCACTACCGGTCACTCGTTAGTCGTTCGTGGGTCACTACTGGTCACTCAATAGTCGTTCGTGCGGCCACTACCGGTCACTCGTTAGTCGTTCGTGGGCCACTACTGGTCACCCACTAGTCGTTCGTGGGCCACTACCGGTCACTCGTTAGTCGTTCGTGGGCCACTACTGGTCACTCGCTAGTCGTTCGTGGGGGCACTACTGGTCTCTCGCTAGTCGTTCGTGGGCCACTACTGGCCACTCGCTAGTCGTTCGTGGGGTCTCTACTGGTCACTCACTAGTCTTTCGTGAGGCATACTGGTCACTTGCTAGTCGTTCGTGGGGGCACTACCGGTCACTCGCTAGTCGTTCGTGGGGCCACTACCGGTCACTCACTTGTCGTTCGTGAGGCATACTGGTCACTCGCTAGTCGTTCGTGGGGGCACTACCGGTCACTCGCTAGTCGTTCGTGGGGCCACTACCGGTCACTCACTAGTCGTTCGTGAGGCACTACCGGTCACTCGTTAGTCGTTCGTGGGACACTACAGGTCACTCGTTAGTCGTTCGTGGGGGCACTACCGGTCACTCGCTAGTCGTTCGTGGGGCACTACTGGTCACTCGCTAGTCGTTCGTGGGGGCACTACTGGTCACTCACTAGTCGTTCGTGAGGCACTACTGGTCACTCGCTAGTCGTTCGTGGGACACTACTGGTCACTCGCTAGTCGTTCGTGAGGCACTACCGGTCACTCGTTAGTCGTTCGTGGGAGTAGTATAAACCAGGACAAGTACCGGCCGTTTTGCTTTTTTCGACGGCCGGTACTTGTCCTCATGTTTTTTCGTTACCCCAATGAGATTTGACGGCCGGTACTTGTCCTCATGTTTTTTCGTTGCCCCAATGAGATTTGACGGCCGGTACTTGTCCTCATGTTTTTTCGTTGCCCCAATGAGATTTGACGGCCGGTACTTGTCCTCATGTTTTTTCGTTGCCCCAATGAGATTTGACGGCCGGTACTTGTCCTCATGTTTTTTCGTTGCCCCAATGAGATTTGACGGCCGGTACTTGTCCTCATGTTTTTTCGTTGCCCCAATGAAATTTGACGGCCGGTACTTGTCCTCATGTTTTTTCGTTGCCCCAATGAAATTTGACGGCCGGTACTTGTCCTCATGTTTTTTCGTTACCCCAATGAGATTTGACGGCCGGTACTTGTCCTCATGTTTTTTCGTTACCCCAATGAGATTTGACGGCCGGTACTTGTCCTCATGTTTTTTCGTTGCCCCAATNCCGATGTTAGGGTTAGGGAGAGAAGGACATTCCCTTGTTTGTTCCAGAAGAGGCAGAGAGCTTCTTCGAGCACTTTGAAAAGGTGGTAGCGTCAAGGAATGGCCACAGGAGGAATGGGCCCAACTGGTCCAGTTAAGATTGACCGGTGCAGCCAGGGAGGCTTACACCCAATTGTCACTAGAGGAGTGCCAGGATTATGCCACAGTAAAGAGCAGCATATTGCGCTCGTTCCAGTTAACCCCAGAAGCTTATAGGAAGCGCTTCAGAGAGATGATCAAAGTTGGAGCATGTACGTTTGCTGAGACAGCAAGGGATCTGGAGAGACGATTCCAGAAGTGGATTGAAGCTGCTGGAGTTGGATCTTACGCTGACCTGAAGCAATTGATGGTCATGGAGAAGTTCTTGGAGATGATGCATCCCGAAACAAAGTTCAAGATCCAAGAAGCAGGGATAAAGGAGGTGAGAGATGCCGCAGATAGGGCGGATATGATTACGGAAGCATATAAGAGCTTGAGGGAGAACAGAGTGAAGAATGAGGTGAGACGCAGCAATGGCAGATCCAGTGGAGCCTGGGGAGGAAGAAATTACGAAAGACCCAGAAGAGTCTGGGGTGAGAAGAATTTTGATAAATGGGCGGATAAACGTAAGTACCCTAAAACTCAGAAGAGTAGGTCGCGCACTTCGTCTGAAAGTGAAGATGAAGGAGCTAAACGAGAAACAAATCATTATCCAGGAAATCAAGAGTCCAGTAAAGCCCCACAGAGTGCAAGTAGTGTACCTGGCCCGAGGAACTCTCATGCGAGTGGACAAAGTCAGAACCACTCTGGTACATATAGAGAGACTTTTCCCAGGTGAGGTGTTACAACTGTAACGGATTGGGTCACGTGATGCGAGATTGTCGGCAGGGCAAGAGAATTGTGACCCTGGCCATGTGTGACCCCCGAAGTAAATATACTAATGTGTTCCGAGACAAACCACAGATGGTGAACTTAGTGAACGAGAGGTATAGGCCGTTCATAAGTAAAGGTTGGATCAGTATAGGAGGCCAACCTGAGGTAGAAGTTGGTATCTTAAGAGATACCGGAGCTAATCAGAGCGTGATTGCGAGAAGCCTGATTGGGAATGATCGACGTTAGCTGGCAGGAGAAAGATGAAAGTATATGGGTTATTGTCTGAGAGTGACATGCCCGTTTGTACTGTCCAGCTAAGGTCGGAATATGTGTCGGCGGAGGTGATGTTGGGAGTGTGCCCCGACATACCTGTTCCAGGAGTCCAAGTGATCCTGGGGAATGACTTGTGCGGGACAAAGGTGTTGCCAAGAGTCATAGCGGAGACTGTGCCAGAGGAGTGCCCAGAAGGCCACGGCACGGGTGGGACACCTGAGAGTGTGAACCTGACTGACATCCGAGGAGATGAGTCAGGAGACCGCCAAGCCATTGAGTACCCTGTCTCGGTAGTGATGAAGGCAGAGGTGGCCGACGAGGAAGACGCTGGAGAAGATGAGACAGTGTCTATTCAGCCGGTAGAAGATATCGACGTAGATATAGCGTGGCTGTTTGATGAAGGTCCAGCTCAGGAAGATGAAGTCTCGGTGAGGCCAAAAGTGAAGATGGCCATGCCAAAGAAAAATCATGTGAAGAGAGCGAACCTGAGTAGACCCCAGCCTGCTGAAATTAAGGGTCGGAAGGTGAATGCAACTGTGCTGAGCAGAAGTGAGGAAGGATGTGGACATACTGAGGACGGGAGTAGAGCGTCAAGTGGTCCACGAGCACAGAGGCATTTGGATAGTAGAGTTAAGTTGTTTGAGATGTCAGGAGTTGACATGTTTCACAGAAAACGCGGAGGAGAGATAGTGAAGAGAGTGATAGCCGAGAAAATGGAAGGAGAAGAGACAGTATGTGTGGAGAGATGCTTACGAGCACTCTAGGAGAGGTAAAGCAACATGTACGATCGAGTGCTGTTGGATGTAGTACAGGGCTCGGAGAAACTTCCAGGGAACAAAGAAGAGTTGAAGGAGAAGAAATGGAGTTGTATAGAGGCGAGAAGTGTGGGAAGAGGATGATGATACAAGCATGGAGGAGTAGAAGAAAGCCGAGGACTCGATGGAAGTCAAACAGGATGAGGTCTCGGATAAATGAGGAGACGAAGGAGGATCGTCGGTGAAGACGAGGGAGTGAAGTATGATGGCAGGAGACGAAAGTATAATGGCAGTATATGGAAGTGTGAAGACGACAGAGGAGGTACAGACAGTAGATGTCTGACTCTGGACGTGAAGAGAAGAAGACAAGGAAACGGAGGGTGGAAACAATAAGTAGAGTTGACCGATGGAGTGCAGGCGTCCAAGGAGGACAGCCTAGCCAAGAGGTGTCAGGGAAGTCAAATCGTTTGTGAGAAGATCATGTTTCGGGCGAGTTGTGAGCCAGATGTTGCAAGGTGCAATGAAGTAGTTGTAGACTCTGAAGAGTACGTAAGCAGATCAACCGGTCGAACCAATCGGTTGGAGAACGAGACAGTGTGGTGGCTGATGTATTATCCCGAGCTTTGCCACTGGAATAACTCTCAAAAATAAGGGGAGGGGAGTGTTATGATCTCAGCCTGCAGGAGAAACGAGTCTCACCCTTTGAGAGTTATTCAGCAAGCCTGACCTAACTGGAAGGTCCAGGAATTATAGAGGCGATAACACAGATGTAAAATAGTGTGTTGAATTATATAAAAGTTTGAGATTATGGGCAATGAACTAGAAAACAGATAAATGACTTGTTGGGAGATGTGGACAAGTTACTGGAGGCGTGAGGCTCGCTTGTGGAGGGCGATGACCTCACTTGAGGCCAGACATCGCAGGGGAGAGCCGCGCTTTGACGAGCTCCCGCCAGGAGGGAACCCCTAGTGATATTATCTCCAAGAGAAGAGAAGGTGCAGACGTTCCAGCTGTTGAATCGAGCTGAAGACGTTGTGGTCTCAAGTCCTGGACGGCGAGGAGAGAGTATTAAGCCGCCCAGTGACAGTTTTGTGGGCTGTGACAAGCGCCCTGGTCAGACGTTGTCAGAGGGAGAAGCGCCCTCGACCAGATAATCTGTGGTAAGCCCGATTTAAGCCAGTTCATAGTGTTTGCTTGTAGTTGGTCGTGTGCCCAGCGACAGTAGCGATGTTTATTTTCAAGTTAGAAATGTTTTGGTATGGCAGAAAGCCTAAAATAAGAGAGTGAAGTGGGAGGAGCGCGGAGCGACGTCCGTCTTCTCTGAGCGCTGGCGGGCAACTGAAGGAGCCCGGCTCCTGAGGGAGGAGGCCCCTCCCAGCGTGAGTGAGGCTCGCCCAGCGAGGTGGCGCATGGACTCGCCCACGGGGGAGTCCACTCTCATTAAATGTAGAAGACAGATAGAGATTGGAGACAAAGATGTATGATTAATTTTGTTTATGTGTTAAAAAGGGAAACAATTTATTGGAGTGCAAATGGGTTGCAGGTTTGTCCTTTGGGGAAGAAGTTGCTGAGGACTTGGAAGCCAGCACAGAGGGAGTGGTTGATGAGACTCCAAGGCAGGGGAGGAGAGGACCCGAGCTATGAAGAAGCAGTGAGGAGGAGTGTCACGTGCTTCTGCAGAGGTGGTGAAGTGCCACAGTTATTCGAGGAAACTTATGGTGCAGCAGCCAGGAGAGCTGTGGATGATCCTAATAGGAGTAGGGAAGCACCATAGTTGTTCAAGGAATCTTCATGGTAGCAGCCTGGAGGAGCTGCAGAGGATCCTGGTGTTTAAGCCCTGAGGAACCTGAAGTTGTCAGGGTAGTGAAATAGTTCTAAATGATCACTTGTATGGAGGTGAGAGTGTTTGTCATTAGCGTGAACGACGCAGTGAGAGGTGAGTGATCGTTTGCCATTTATGTGCCAAGAAGTGTATATTGAAGTTTAGAGTTACAGACGTAGGCAGGAGTACCTACAGATATATATGTATTCTAAGACTGATAGAATGGTCGATTGATTCGTTGTGTGGCACGGATCATTTATACTGATATATATATATGTATGTTATTGCTTTCAAATGCTGATTTGCCTTATATGTGTTTATAGGTATATATATATGTATACATTCTCTTGATGGTAGTGTAACATTATATTGTAAGACTTAATCTACTTGAGGAGGTTGATAATATTAGGTAATACCAAGAGATAGGATACCACTTAGCAAGCTGAGGATAGAGTTCTGATGGTGTTGGAGTGCAACCTGATTATAATAGTACAGAGTATAGGATTCATCATTATTATTATATGTATGCGTGTATTGTATGTACTTCGTCCAGTAAATGTATCAAATTTGCTGGTGTTTGCACTTGTCCCAGTGAGGCTTCCCAGGAAATAGAGAAGGAGAGAGAGAGCAAGAAACAGGAACCACTGCTGTGGACAGGGTAAGACAGAAGTCTAGGAAGACAAAGGGGATTGAGGAGGTCATATTCCATAAGGAGAGAGTGGGGAGTCACAGCGGCTCGAGTGGGTGTGTGCACGTGACAACAAGGCTGCGTGTTGGAGCCGCATCCCCTAAACGTGTGACGTTGAGCCCCTCTCCAAGAGCCAGAAGTGCCTAGTGTGATCTCCTAGTGAAATATGAGCATTTGTCGAGTTGTGGGTTGGGTGGTCCGTCAGCGGTAACACCACCAAATCCACCACCGCAACAACATCCATTTGTCGAGATTAAAAACATTGACCCAACAACAGGAATTATAAATGAATAAACAAATGCTAGTGACGTTAACATGATATCGGAGGTATGATAGCACCTTTAGTATTTAATATATGATATCGGAGATTAGACACCTCCTGTATTATTTAATATGACTTCAGAGGTAAGATAACACCCGTATTATTTAATATGATAACACAGCTAAAATGTGATATCGGATGTAGATAGCTATCATATTATGTAATACATTGGAGGTATGATAACACTCGTATAATCATAATACTGATGACAAGGCAAGATGACATCGGCGGTAAGATAACACCCGGAATGATATTATGATATTGTGATATGATATGAATGATATTACGATATCGCAGACAATGTAACAAGATATATTTAACAAAATATTATATGCAAGACCTCCCCGAATTATTTGTTAAGATAGTGCAGATAGGATACACCTGTGTTATATATTAAGACATACCGCAGTTAAGTTAAACTCCGTATTATTAAGATATCACAGGTAAAATACACCCATGTTTTTATTAACATATCCCATCCGTGCTATTTAGATATATCAGGTGAGATAACACCTGTTATTGAATTAGATATCGCAGATAATATTTACGGGTCTAGAAATCTTTCTGACGATGTCGCCATTTTGGAAACTGAACCAATATGCAATCAGTAAGATAACCTCACGGACGATAACACGAGTTAAATGACACAACAAGAACATTTGTAAGATAACAAATGAAAAGTAATTCCAGGAAGATATTACCACTATGATAACAGTACTAATATAACATCAGTATTTTTAAATTCATAATGCTCACTCAAGTAAGATAACATACCGGTGAGCATGATTACACCAGAATGATATCACACCAGTAAGATAATACCTGTATAATCAACTACACAAGAAAGAGAACAGCAAATTAAAACAAGATAACAGAGAGATTCAACACGATAATCATAAAATACATGAAGATAACCGTAAAATACAATATGAAAACAATATAATACAATTTAACATTAAAAATTGCAGCAAGACGACAATGAAAACAACAAGATAACAGTCAAATGTTATGAAATACAATGAAATACAACAAGATAACAGTGAAATACAACAAGAGATAACAAATACAAGGTAACTAGGAAAAAACAAAAAGATAACAGTCAAATGCAGCACAGCACAATAAAATAAAACACAAAATAAGAAATACAAGATAACTAGGAAATATAAGAAGATAACAGTGAAATATAAGAAGATAACTAGTAAATATAAGAAGATAACAGGGAAATATAACAAGATAACACCGAAAACAAGCAGTGAGAAATGCGACAGAGCTAACTACTGAATTACATTGTCAAGTTGGAGAAGTTACCGGGAAGTGGGTCGAGCTGCAACTCAGGTCTGGAGGAGTACCCGCTCCCACGAGTCTGCGGAGTGGAAGAAAACGGGAAGTAGTCTTGGTCACTGTTGCGTTCTCGGCGTGGAAGAAAACGGGAAGTAGTCTTGGTCACTGCAGCGTTCTCGGCGTGGAAGAAATCGGGACGTAGCATTGGTTCTTGACTAGATAACATACAGTAAACACCATCAAGCCATTAAACACCTGACTAAGCAATGTTTAGTAAACACCATCAAGCCCTTCAACACCAGACTAAGCAATGTTAAGTAAACACCATCAAGCCATTAAACACCTGACTAAGCAATGTTAAGTAAACACCATCAAGGCATTAAACACCTGACTAAGCAATGTTAAGTAAACACCATCAAGGCATTAAACACCTGACTAAGCAATGTTAACACCATCAAGCCATTAAACACCTGCCCTCATCTAAAGTTCCGTTCATATCTACAATATAAGGATCACGGCGCAGGACTCAGAACAGGATTGAAATCCAAATAGATAACTGATAACATAGCAGCAGTCATATGATAACTCCTATTAAGTCTATTAGGTCAATCCCGTGTATGATAACTCATGGTTTGTATATCTCTTAATAAGATAACTCACAGTATGGATGGTTATCCAAATCAATTATCTTCCGGTTTGAGTATTTCCAGGCAAAATAATTCCCGCAGAAAGTTATCCAGCAAGAAAGCAGGAAGTTATCTTGCAAGAAATCTGGAAGTTATCCTGAGACCGAGGGGTTGATCCCACTTCATGGCCTCAATATTTTCTAAAAGGTTAAGAAAATCAAGTCATTTTGATATATTGCTCAAGATAACACCAATTAAGATAACTACCCAGTAAGTCCAATTCCAGGGCCGATTATGTTCAGTTAGCTAAATTCTAGGAGGATAATACCCAGTACGATAACACCCAGTAGCATAACCCCCAGTAAGATAACACCAAGTAGAATAAAGCAGTAAGATAACACCTTAATGTAATAACCAATCAGGATAACTCCCACTAGGATACCCCCCATTAAGATAACTCCCAGTTAGATAACACTAAGAATAAACCAGTAGGATTTTACCCAGTAGGATTTACTCAGTAGGATAACCGCCAGTAAGATAACACCCGATGTAAGGTGTTATAGAGCTCATCCTTAAGGTAGACAGTCAAGCTCTGCGGCACAGAACTGAGAGGTGAGTTTTTGATGTGGATTCTGTGGCAGATGAAGGGCTGCAGTGTGGATTTATAGGGCGTGGATTTATGGGGTGGGGATTTATGGGGCGAGAGTTTATAGGTGAGGGTTAATAGTATGGGATTTATGAGATGTGGTGGTAAGACACTCGCTCCGTGTCTACTACTCCGTGGTGTAGTGGTTAGACACTCGCCTGGAGTTCCGCGAGCGCTTTGTCATGGGTTCGTATCCTGGCCGGGGAGGATTAACTGGGCGCAAATCCAAAACTGTAGCCTCTGTTTAACTCAACAGTAAAATGGGTACTTAGTTGTAACAACGATTCTTCGCGGCGGGGATCGTATTCCAGGGACCTGCCCGAAACGCCACGCGTACTAGTGGCTGTACAAGAATGTAACAACTCTTGTATATATATATATAAAAAAAGATGGGGATTATGGGATACGAATTTTTGGAATGAGCGTTTATGGGGGAGCTTTTATATGGTGAGGATTTGTAATGTAAGAATTAGGAACGGAGGAGGATTTGTAGTATAAGGATTTTACAGGATGAGGATTTATTGGGAGAATATATATGGGGAAGTCGATTTATGGGGTAAGGGTTTATGGGATGG